>MCJB01048667.1:3192-49109 GCA_002018475.1 Nicotiana obtusifolia | reverse complement strand
ACTGAGAACTAATGTTTAAGAATAGTTTGAACGTGAGAACTATGAATTTTAAGAAACCAAGGTTGTGTTCCCCTTAATGTAGTAGAATGTTCTTGATATTGGTATTGAATTCCGTTCTTGATATGCAATTGGTGTTTAATGTATTTATCCAAAATTTCCCAATACTTGGATAACGTATCCTCTTACAATTCTCCCGAATACAAAAGAGTCGATCTTAAGAACAACCAATTATTCGCCAAATTAAAATCTACTTATTCATAAGTGATTTCGTTAAACAAGGTTTAAAGCCCTGAATTTTTGTTATTTATCTCTTCCAAACTCTATCTCACTTTTCCAAGATAAGATAGCGTGAATTGGCATTCATTAATGTTTGCAACCACTAACGATTAATTGAAGAACAAGAAATAAATAAATATCAAGCTTCTTTCGAAATTGGATTCAATATCAAACTCTCAATAACATTCTACCCATCTAGGGTTCACAACCTCAGCATTTAAGTTTAGCTACACATGCTGATAATTAAAGAACAAGAAAGAGTAATTGATATCATCTTACAAAAATAGAGGGTTTTTGATCACCAAAAGCTTCTAAGAATTAGAGAATAATCAAAGCCGTACTTTGTACTCTAAGTTCTGACAAGAATATCTTCACAAAACCCTATAAAACCTATTTATAGAGGCCCAAAACCCGAGGCGAATGTCGGTCAGCTTTGCCCTCGTTGAACTAATGCGAACCGCATTTCTGTCGCAGAACAGGAATGTGGTTCGCAAATCTTCATCATCCGTAGCAAATCACACCAGCCAGTTTTGCTCTCGTCGCATCTGGATTTGCGGTTCGCATGTTGACTATGCGATCGCATTCTTCACACTAACTTTCACCCAGAACTCTGTTCATGTTTGCGATTCCACCAGGCCAATTTGCGGTTCGCATTCCTGTTTTGCGGTCACATTTGCGACCGCATTCTTGACCTGAGAGTTGGCCTAAAGTTCTATCTTCATCTGCGATCTACCTGTAGAGTATGCGACTCGCATATCTGTTCTGCGATCGCATATTTACATCTGCGAAGCTCCTGACCTCTTTTCTTATCTTTAGCTGGCTTTTTGACTTCTTTTCCATACTTCTGGATTCCTTCACACTGCAAGTACACTAAAATTACGTAAATATCGTGATAATTAACAAGTGAAACAAGTTAAACTTTAAGCAAATAGTATCAAAATGTACCGAAATTACCCGGCACATCATGGCCCTCCCAAATTTCAACGAAGTAGAGAGAATTCTAGTTTACTACTCCGTATACAATATAGTAATCAAGTGTTGTCAACCAATTTCATTCTCATTAGGCCCACCCACCATAGAAGAAAATTCAAAATAAGCATTAATGGGGACTTGGGAGGGGGAATTAGTTACTTATAAAATAAGAAAAATAATGGAGAAGAGGAAACATACCTTGATGATTGATTGAAGAAAGTAAGAGAAAAACTTGGAATTTTTTTAGAGAGGGGGGCGTGGTTAGAGGGAGAGAGAGAGAGAGAGAGAGAGAGAGTTACATTGAGAGAGAGAAAATCGGGGGTGAAGGGGTTAGAGTGTGTTTTAATTTGTGGTGGTCATGGGTATGGATTATAACGTGGATTAAAATGTTGGAATAGATGGGTATATGGGTCAGGTTTTATGGGTATGAGTATTAACCTAATAAAACAAAAACAAAAACTAAAAAATAAAATTTTTAATTACCTGCACCCCCTAGCCCAGCGTCCCACGCTAGGCTTGGCGCTGGGGACTACCAGCATTCTGTAAATGGCGCCCCAGGCAAAGTGGGGCGCTGGTTCAACGATTTTTGTGTGTGTGTGTGTGTGTTTATAAATAAATTCTCCAATCCCCGGAGCATTTTATTAATCCAATTTACATGCTCCACACTATTCTACCTATAAGTTCTATGTCTACAAAGAAAATGCAAACTCTAGTCTAATCTACTAAAAAATTAAAACAAAAAGCTGAACTATGAAAGTAATAAAAATTGGGTTGCCTCCCAACAAGCGCCTGATTTAACGCCGCGGCACGACGCAGGGACTCGCTTACTTATCGTCGAGTACTACTTTGGTCTTCTCACGATCAATGATTCCTCCTTAATAGTGCTTGACTCTGTGCCCATTCACTAAGAATTTTCTTTCACTATGTAAAGCGCGCTACTCAATTGCACCATAAGGAGTGACTCTCACCACCTCAAATGGGCCTGATCATCTCGATTTTAACTTCCCAGGAAATAGCTTGAGCCTAAAATTGAACAATAGTATCTGTTGGCGCGGTTCGAAGTGACGTGTCTTGATACGCTTGTCATGCCATCTTTTCGATTTCTTTTTGTAATCTTAGCATTTTCATAAGAGTGCAGCCTAAACTCATCTAACTCATTCAACTGCAAGAGTCTCTTCTCGCCCGCGGCATCAAAGTCCATATTCAACTTTTTAATGGCCTAGTACCTTGTGTTCAAGTTCAACAAGCAAGTGACATGCCTTCCCATAGACAAGCTTATACGGCGATGCCCCAATTGGTGTTGTATGCAGTTCTATATGCCCACAAGGAATCATCTAACTTTTCAGCCCAATATTCCTATTCACACTCACTGTCTTCTCTAATATTTGTTTTATTTCTCTGTTGGACACTCAGCTTGTCCACTTGTTTGCGGATGATATGCCGTGGCAACTCTATTGCGGATCCCATATTTAACTAGAAGGTTATTCAGCAACCGATTGTAAAAATGTGTCCCTTTATCACTAATCAAAAAACGTGTAGAGTCCCAAACCTTGAGAATATGTTCTTCTTCACAAAAACAGCTACCACCTTGGCATCATTTGTTGGCAATGCGATTGCCTCTACCCATTTTGACACGTAGTCAATTGCTAGCAAGATGTATTTTTTTCTCTGGACAATGGGAACAGTCCCATTAAGTCTATCCCCACACATAAAAAAATCTCTACCTCCAGGATGTTATTCAAAAGCATCTCATGCCTCTTTGTGATTGTTCTTGTTCTTTGACACTGATCACACTTCTTAACAAATGCATGGACATCCTTGAATAATGTTGTCCAAAAGAAACCAGATTGTAACACCTTTACAGTTGTCATATCGCCTCCGTGATGGCCCCCATAAGGTGATGCATGACCATCATACAATACTAATCCCACCTCTTTTTCTGGAATGGATCTCCTCATCAACTGATCAACATACTATTTGTACAAGAATGGCTCATCCAGGTAGTAGAAGTTTACATCATGTGATAACCTCTTTCTCACTTCAGATCCAGTTTCAGGAGGAATAACCCACTCACAAGATAAGTCACATAGTCTGCGTACCAAGGGGGAGGGTCTTGGGTGATAGCAAAAAGCTGCTCATCAGGGAATGCCTCCTTAATTTGTCCACCCTCCTCCACATGCTCATGATTTTCCAACCTTGATAGATGGTCAGCTAATTGGTTTTGGTCATCAAGTATGCCCGAAATTTCTCAAAGGCCCACACAACGGCCAACAACTCCTTTTCAGTGGTGGTGTAATTCAGCTGTGCATCATCAAGAGTCTTACTTGCATAATATATAGAGTAAAACATCTCGTCCTTCCTCTGGCCTAGCACTGCCCCAATAGTATGGTCACTCGCATTGCACATAAGTTCAAATGGTAAGGAGCAATCCGGTGCCGCAATAATGGGGGCAGCCACCAACTTCTTTTTGAGCTCCTCGAATGCCTTCAGGCAGGCTTCATCGAAATTGAAGGTTACATCCTTTTCAAGCAACTTGCACAAAGGAGTAGAAAATTTTGAAAAATCCTTAATAAAGCGTCTATAGAATTCCGCGCGTCCCAAGAAACTCCGGACATCCTTCACAGAAATGAGTGGAGCTAATTTTTCAACCGGCTCCACCTTCGCCTTATCTACATCAATGCCACTCCTTGACACTCTATGGCCCAGCACGATGCCTTCTTGTTCCATAAAATCGCACTTTTTCTAATTTAACACCAAAGTTTCTTCAAGACAGGCCAACAACTTGCTCAAATTCTTCAAACAATCATCATAATAAGACCCAAAGACTAAATCATCCATGAAAATTTTCACAAATGTTTCTACCATATCAGTGGAAATAACCATCATGCACCTATGGAAAGTGGTCGGTGCATTACAAAGACCAAACAACATTCGCTTAAAAGCGAAAGTACCATAAGGACAAGTAAAAGTGGTCTTCTCCTGGTCCCCTAGGCATTTGACAATTTGGTTGTACCCCGAATAACCATCAAGAAAGCAATAATATTCATGCCCCCGCCAATCTGTCCAACATTTGGTGAATGAATGCAAATAGGAAGTGGTCCTTGCGGGTTCTTTTCTTGAGTCTTCTGTTGTCTATACAAACTCTCCACCCCGTCACTGTGCGAGTAGGAATTAGCTCATTTTTCTTATTCTCTACCACAGACATCCCCCTTTTATTTGGCACACATTGCACTAGGCTTACCTAGTTGCTGTCAGAGATAGGAAAGATGATGCGTGCATCAAACCACTTAATTACTGCTTTCTTCACGACCTCTTTCATAATGGGATTTAATCTCCTTTATTGCTCAATAATGGGGCGGTGTCCATTTTCTAGAAAGATTTTATGCATGCAAAATGATGACTGATTCCCTTGATGTCAGCAATTGTCCACCCAATAGTCTTTTTATGATCGCGAAGTACTCTGAGCAATTTTTCTTCTTGCACATTGGTCAAGCTGGATGAGATAATCACTGGCAATGTCTCAGAGTTTCCCAAATAACTATAGCGCAGATGCACTGGAAGGGTCTTAAGCTCTAGCTTTGGAGCTTCTTCAATAGATCGCTTAGGAGGGTTCAGAATGACATGCCTGTCCAACTCCTCAAATCTCCCAAACCCATGGACATAACTGCAAGACATGTTAAGTACTTGCTCAATTTCTTCCATCATCTCATCTTCACTATCTTCTTCATCCCCAATCAAAGCTCGTTCAAGAGTATCTACGGAGCTCATATAAGGCACCAATGACTTTGTATGACTTTCCACCATATGGATAGCTCTTCATAATGGGCTGGTAATCTGAATGCTTTATACACATTGAATACCTCCACTTGATCGCTCACTCTCATCGTCATCTTTCCTTCGCATACATCAATAATAGCTCGACCCGTGGCTAGGAATGGGCGCCCCAAAATAAATGGGACTTCCTGATCAGGCTCATAGTCCAAGATAATAAAATCTGTAGGGAATATGAAAGAACCCACTTGAACTAACACATTTTCAATCACTCCTTTAGGATGAGCAAGAGAGTGATCAACCAATTGTAAAATTACCATGGTTGGGCGCGGCTCGCCCAACCCCAATTTTCTGAACACTGATAGCGGCATCGAATTTATGCTTACCCCAAGATCACACAAAGCTCGCCCGGCTGCATGCATGCGTATTGAGATTTGGATAGTGAAACTACCTAGATCCTTCAATTTCTGAGGTAGCTTGCTTTGAATTCTAGAGCTACATCCTTCAGTGAGTGCCACAATCTTGATTTCTATCAACCTTCTCTTATTTGCCCCTATGTCCTTGATGTATTTGGCATATTTGGGCACTTCTTGCAGGATATCTACCAGTAGAATATTGATTTGCACTTGCTTCAAAATATCAAGAAACTTTTTATAAGAGGCACTACCCTTCACTTTCTGCAATCTCTAAGGGAACGGGGGTGGTATCCTCGCAACTAATGGTGGGGGTTTCTTGGCCACCGCCTCTTCAACTAGCTTCTCTGACTCCTTTGATTTTTTTGATTCTTCTTCTATGGTGGTCGGTTTCTCATGAAAGGTCACTTGCTTCCTTTTTTTCGACGGGACTTCTTCTAGTATCTCCCATTCCTCAATCACACAACATTAATAGATGCCTTAGGATAAGACCTAGTGTCGCTTGGAAGAGCCGTAACTGGTCGAGTATTTTGGGCACCGGCAAGTTACACCATTTGTCGCTCCAAATTTCTCATTGCTGCTGCTTGGGCCTGGTTGTCAGCCATCAATTTCTTTAGCATCTCCTCAATGTTACTCGTCTGGGTCGTAGGTTGCTCAGTCTGTGGTGGTCTATATTGTTGTTGAGGAGCTTGTGACCTGTACTGATTTTGAGCCCCTTGGTTTTCACCCCAGGAGAAGTTTGGGTGGTTCTCTAGTTAGGATTGTAAGTGTTCCCATACTGGTTTGTCTGGCTCCAATTTGCACTACTCATAAAACAGACAGACTCTGGATTAACTGGGAATAAGTCGCTCGTGTGACCCTCTCCACATACTTCACAAAATATTTGAACTTGTTGCATTGGTTGGGCTTGTTGCTTGTTAATAACCAAGGTTATCTGGTTGACTTGGTTGGCCAATGTGGCAATTTGTGCTGATAATGTAGAGACAACATCTAACTCGAGAAACCCTGCAGATTTTTGCACTGTGTGTTTACCCATCTCTCCTTGTCAATCAGGATTGCTTTTGGAGAATTTGTTCAATAATGCATATATTTCATCGAATGTTTTCTCCAATACTTGACCTCCCGCTGTAGCATCCACTACGATCTTCATCTCGGGATGTAGCCCTTCTATGAAAGTGTGAGCTAACATTTCATTTGTCTGATTGTGATGAGGACAGTCTCTGAGCAGCCCCTTGAACCTTCCCCAAGCTGAGTATAAAGACTTCCCCGATTTTTGCTTGAAGGTGATTATCTCACTTCTGATCTTTGCAGTCTTTCCTGAAGGAAAGAACCTTGCCAAAAATTTCCTCGCGAGATCATTCCATGATGTTATAGAATTGGCTGGTTCCCTTTCAACCATCGCGTTGCTTCGCCCAATAGAGAGTACGGGAACAATGTGAGCCTCACATAGTCTTGAGTGACTCCGTTAGTGATATAAGTATCACTAATCTCCAAGAAGTTCAAGATGTGTTGTTGTGGATCCTCATGTGGAAGACCAATAAACTGCCCATACACATGTAGTAACTAGATCATGCTCTATTTCAGCTCAAAGTGCCCAGTGATTCTGGGCTTCACAATACTGGAGGTGACATTAGCAATGCTGGGCATCGCCATGTCCTGAACAACCATATGTTGCTCCTCTTCCATATCCACGAGAAATTGAATAAGAGCTTAAAGATTATCTATGTCCCTTGCTTCCCTCAACCTCCTGTGAAATGTTCTCTCAAGTTCGGGGTCAAAGCCTTGAATTCTATTTTGGCTTCTGATCCTTCACATTCAATTAAAGTTCCTGAGAGCAGAGCAACCAATAAGAAACGTTAACTTGACGAAATAAACAATTAAAGCAAAAACTAGAAAGTAGTCAATATTCAAGTCCCCAGCAGCAGCGCCAAAAACTCGTCGCTCCCAAACGCGCGCACAAGAATACGTGGTCGTATAAGTAATAAAATGATAAGTTGAGTGTCGAACCCACAGAGACTTGTATTAACTACCGACTAAATTCACCAAGATTGTTATTCAGTCTAGTCAATCAGAGTTCAAAAGTGTGATTATCCTAAACAATTATTCTAATAAGTAACTAAATTATCAAGCAGCAAAATGGTTGTTGTGTATTTAATGGAGACAAATCCAGGGTTGTGATCGATTCACCAATCCTATTGTGCTCTAGTTAACTCTCCCTTTCATACAATTCACTCATGATTGCTAACTAATCGAACAATTACTCTCGTAGTATTCTCCTGAATTCCTACTCGCCTATTCAAAATAGATTAACCCCAATATTCTTATGGAATAAATCTATTAAGAATGCATTAAGCTTACGATATTTGATTAAGCACGGTTACTAGGTATATTCCTATCCTACCCACAAAAATCTGCCCTCCCCCCAAGAGTTAAGATCATGCTTTCTTCAATTATTCTCTAATCTAAACATGGCTTTCCTAAGCATAGCATAGATAGTAAATAGAACCTAACTATTGGCCAGACAATTAAGCAATTAATCACAGAATTGAAGAAACAACCATATATTGGTGAATTTTAATCAAGGTTAAGTCAACTTTAAACAACAATATTCATGGCTAAATCACAACCCCAGAACAATGGGTTTTAGCCACTCATGATAATATCAAAATAAATTTACAAGTGGTTGGATAAAAAATACTAAGAAAAGATGAAGTAAACTGAGATATCCTCGCTCCCCGATGTTTCTTGTGTGTATTTTTCCTTCAAAGTGGCGTCTCCTCAGCCTCCAAAAATGTTAGATCCCCCTCAAATTAGGCTTAGAATTGCTTTTATCTGGATTGTGGGGGGGTTTTGGGCCGAAATATCCTTGACCCGAGCGAAATAGGAGAGACTTCCCGTCACCAGCGCCCTAGGTAGTGTGGGGCGCTAGCTCTGGCACTGGGAAAATAAACTTTCTGGAAATTGTGCCACAGGTAGTGCCCTGCGCTACCTGTGGCTCTACAATGGCCAATTTTCAACCTTTTGCTTCTTTATGGCTCTAATCTCTTACCTTTCGCCCCCTATTGCCTCCGGATGATTTCTATAGATAAAAATATCACGAATAAGCATAAATCAATACATTTCACATCCAAAATTTACGAAATACGAGTAAAATGTGAGGCGATATACATATAAATATATATACTTTAAGCCAAATATCACGTATCA
Organism: Nicotiana obtusifolia; assembly: GCA_002018475.1. Taxonomy (NCBI): domain Eukaryota; kingdom Viridiplantae; phylum Streptophyta; class Magnoliopsida; order Solanales; family Solanaceae; genus Nicotiana; species Nicotiana obtusifolia. Next base: position 40,470 of record MCJB01048667.1, on the reverse strand, counting down.
ATATCACAACGTATCACAAATCACACCTCAAGTGCCCAATATCATAACTTGCCAAAGAAACCAAACAATAACAGAATTTCACAATAAAGAGCCCACAACTCAAACATAAAGTACACAAAGTCTCAGTCGTGAGTAACTCAATAAAATGACATTTCACAACTTAACACTTTGCCTCAATAGGAATTCGGTCAGATTTAGCCCCATTAAATAATGAATACAGAATAAAGGAAAAAAGAGCTTCAACTAAACATGTAAAGCAACTAGCAAGTAAGAGATAAGACAAATAGAGCATGTGAAATTATACTAATGATGATGAGGATAACATGTTAAGTAACTCAATTAAGGTAGAAAAGGAATCTTTGTAGTTAAAACCGCCAATTTCCATATTTAGACTGCGTACACACTCGTCACATTGGGTACACGGCTCTCACTCAATACAATTATCACAAACAACACCAATTCTAAGGTCTAATTCCCCCACACAAGGTTAGGCAAGTCACTTACCTCAAATCACGCTAAATCAATCCACTAGTAAGCCTATTCCTCGATTATCCAACTCTGAATGTCTCGAATCTAGCCAAAACAATTTCATACTATAAATATAACTATAGGAAACTAATTCAAACAATGAAATTACGATCCTTGCAAAGAATTAAAACGTCAACCCAAAAAGTCAACCCGGGCCCGCGTCTCGGAACCCCACCAAAATTACAAAATTCGAATATCCATTCGATAACGAGTCCAACTACACAAGAATTACTCAAATCCGACCTCAAATCTCCTTTCCATTCCCCAAATTTTAGCCAAAGAAGTTTCACACATTTTCCCTAAATTTCCAACTCCAAAACACTAATTTAATGATTCATGTAAATTAACCAAAATCGAGTTAGTATTCCTTACTGATGGTAGGCTACAATTGCGTATTTTAATCGCTTATTGCACTCTAATTCACTGCACTTTACTTGTATTGAGCTTTAATTGATTGTGTTTTGCACTTATTGTGTGTTTTATGCCTTGTAGAGTGATTCCGAGCTATGTTGATGTTGTGGAATGAATTCGAGTGATTTGGAGCTTTGAATCTGAGTAAAAGCCCAAGGGATTAAGCCGGGATCGTTTTCGGAGGTCGAGTACCAAGTCTGGATGTCAAAAATCAATGTTTGGTCCTTACCATGAGAAATCCCCACTGCCGCGGCGCGTGGGGCGCCGCGTCTATGCAATTCTCTGCTGCCTATCAGAACTAGCTCTATGGATTTCTCCACTAATGCCCCGCATGGCGCGTCTCTCCATGCGGCGCGCCTGTGTAATTTTTACAGAGTACTTTTTCTATTTCGGCTAGGAGAAGGTGATTTCGTCTGGGCCCGACCCTATTTGGTATAAATACATGGAAAAAACGTTATTTTCTGGACTTTTGATACATATTCGACCTAAGGAGGCTAAGGAGGAGTTGGAAGAACACGAGCACAAGGATTTCATCATTCCTTCCTCACTCAAGACTCGAGTAATTGAACTTATATTTTCCTATACTTTAATTTTATTTGTGATGAATTGCTTCATATCCATGGAGCAGTTCTCTTTAGGGTTTGATGGATTTGATATTTTGATGATTGTTTGTGGATTGTAACTCTAATTTTATGTATTGAAGCGTTTTTGGATGATTTAGTTGTTGCATCTATATTCACTTGTTTATGTAATCGAGAATATCGTTGCATTATATCGTTGGTTGAGTTCATAAATTCTTCTTAGAAATCGAAAGAGGCTAGTTGATAAACCTAGTTAGGAGAATAATCGAAAGAGATTTTTCTAAAGACCAATCCACTGCGCATTCGTGCATATCTTCACGTGCTTAAATTGGTTCATCTCGTAAGGTTAAGACTTAATTGAGAGAGGAGTTTTTGCTGAACGTTTGAACTAACAATTGAGTGAATTCAAGAGACCCACTTGAACATTAGAAGTGAATTATCTAGAGTTAATCCCAAATAATTATCTTGTACATATCCCATCAACCCCTATTTTCTCCCAGTGATAACTTCCTTGCTTATCTTTGTTTCGATTGTCACAAGTCAATAGCTTTAGACTCTTAGTTAAATTTTAGTTAGAAATCTCAATTGTTGATCATCTTGGATAGCAATATAGCTAGAAACTACGAGAATACTGTTTAAATCCAATCCTTGTGGATACGATATTATACTATATCATATTTGATTAGCAAGCAGAATTAAAGGTGTGTTTTGCGCTCGTCACTTAATGTTCTCTCTGAAAAACCTTCGAAAAATTGCCTCCCACCGAGCTCTCTAAGTCCAAAAATGGATTATGAGGATTAACCCTCGAACAAAGCCTTTTTGCCCAACGATCCTCGTTTCTGTGGGCCTTTGTGTCGCTTAAGCGACGCCGCACCTGCGGAAAAACCATCGCAGGTGTGGATTCCACTTAGGTCCTGGAGTTTCGTTTTTGGCGGACCATGGCCCACACCTGCGAGCCCTTTCTATAGAGAAGGAGACCGCACCTGCAGTTCGGCCCAAAGCCCCTCCTCCAATTCCGCTTTTGTAGAGGAAATGGCCGTGCATGCTGAGGCGCACTTGCGCCCAGGTGTCCGCACCTACGAGCCCAGCCCTGGGCTCTCCTTTTTGCTTTTGCACTTCACCTTCCACACCAGCGATTCCGCACCTGCAGTCAAACCCTCCGCAGGTGCGATGACACCAGCTGGCCTGGACTTTAGCAATGAAGCTAAGTCCAAAATTGGTTTGAATTCGATCCGAACCACACCCGAGGCCTTTGGGACCCCGTCCGAATATACCAACAAGTTCCAAAACACATAACATACCTACTGGAGGCCAAAAATCACACCAAACAACATCGATTCTACGGATCGCAACCCAAATTCAAGCCTATGCAACTATGAACTTTCGAAACCACCACTGATTCATACCAAAATAGCTTCGATTGACTCTAAATTTTATACACAAGTTATAAATGGCAGTATGGACCTATTCCAACTTCCGAAACTGGGATCCGACCCTGATATCAATAAAAGTCAACTCCCGTCAAACTTTTCAAAATCTTCCATTTTTCAACTTTCGCTAATTCATACCGAAACGACCTACGACCTCCAAATCAACATTCAGACATGCTCCTAAGACCAAAATCATCATACGGAGCTATTGGAACCATCAAAACTCCATTCTGAGTCGTTTTCACACAAGTCAAATTACGGTCAACTGTTACAACTTAAACCTCCAACTTAGAGACTATGTGTCCCATTTCACTCCGAAACTCCCGAAATCAAAAACAAACACCCTAGCAAGTTGCATTACCACAATATAGCATAAAGGGTGCAATAAATAAGGGATCGGGGCTAAAACACTCAAGACGACCGACCAGATTGTTATAACCTTACACCTTTCTCCCTGATCAACCTTATCCACTTTGATTGTTCGCATTTATTAAAGATATGTTGAGTAAAAATTAAATTGTGGTAACCACGCTATACAAGCAAATTGTGATCGAAACAAAATTTATTAATTATCATGATTGCGCCTCGCATACGAATCCAAAATCATGATAATCAATTATCCGTAGTGCTTTTGAGAAATTGCTACATTTGTGAAAATGAATTTTGGAATTTATTAATTATCGACTATCGCGCTACGCAAGCGAATATGCAATTAATAGCAAGGTATTAACTAATTTAGAAATTAATTAAAGCTAATGGATATGATATGAGATTATTGAATTAATTAAATGTTAAATATCACGCTACGCAAGCGAGTCCTTGAATTAAAAAAAAAGGTTAAAGTATGCCTACTACTTGCCTAGCGTCTACATTATTTTTAAACTAATAATAGTTAAGTTATTTATTTAAAAAATAATAAAAAAACTGATTTTATTAAAATTATTTGACTAAACTACAATGTAAGAACTAATTGGAATTATTTTAAGAGAATGCACTAGCATATTCTATTTACTTTTCGACATTAGGCTTGCCAAAATTATTCTTAATTTGGCCCAAAGTGTAGTGGACCTTACATGACAAAAGAAAGCTCTGCTTCTTACATCTAGTTGTTATTAATCCATGACTATTGAGTAAAGAAAAAAAAAGATTTACTACTAACCGTAGTTAACTTGATTTTCTGTTACCTTAATGACAAGAAACAACCTTATTAACGTTGCCAATGATATAGGGAACAAATGCATATGGAAACGTGATTAACTGGAAAACTTAATCCATATTTACCAAGACTATCATGGAAAAGTCAAGTAAGGAAAAACTCTATGTAATACCTTCAGAGAGAATTATCTTTAAATTAATAGAACAGTTTCCTAGCAAATGTGGACTTAACAAGTAAGAGAATATCATTTTTAAGTTGCACTAAAATCAGAATCGGATTTAGCTAAAAAGAATAGAGCGTACACATGAATTCTAAATCTCATATATCACATGTAAAAATAAGGACCCGATTACCTACAGAAAATTAATCTACTTGATTACCAACTTACAACCAACACAAAAGATTTCGCAACTCTAATAGTTACTTTTAACAACCAAGAGATAGAATAAGAAGCAGAAGAAACTAAAATGATTTCAAGTAATCAAGTCTTCCTCATTCCGTTCATATCATGAAAACGACATTACAATGTTAAGAAGAGTACTATCACGATCCAAAACTTAGCCTATTGTGATGGCGCCTAACGACTAGGCAAGCCGATACTTCAAAACATTTTCAACACTTTTAAGTGAAAATAAAATAACACAGTTTAAATAAATTAAACTCTCATAAATTGGATAAAAAGTCAATAACTCAATATGGAAGTTCCCAAAACCAGGGTGTCACTGAGTACATGAGCGCCTATACAACACAAGTCTGAAAAATATTGTTTAAGAAAAACCGAAACTAAATACATAAAGCTAAAAGATAGGAAGGGAGAGTCAAGGTCTGCGAACGCCGGGCAGCAACCTCGAAATCTCTGAATGATCAAGCTGCTCGGATAATCAATACCCACCGTGTCCGGTAACACCTGGATCTACACACGAAGTGCAGGATATAGCATGAGTACAACCAACTCAGTAAGTAACAAGACTAACTATTTGACTGAAAGTAGTGACGAGCTCAGCAGGAACAGTTCAATATAGGATTAACAATATAGAAATATAGGCATGTTTTCAGGTTCAGCAGATAAAACTCAATACAAGTAAAATAGATCAACTCTGGATAATATGAGGGATATGACATTTCTGTATCTACATGCCACTGTACATGCTATAGGTGGTACACTACAATGGAAGCCTCGCGTACTCACACTCTCAGAGTACTCAATCACTCAATACAGTACGGGGCAGGTCTAGCCCAATGAAGATCCATCCCTCAATATAAATATATAGGGCAACTCCATGCCCAGGGAACTCCATCCCAAATGTGAATATATAGGATAACTCCATGCCTAGGGAACTCCATCCCAAATATAATATCCACTGCGCTCACTGCGAGGGTGCAGACTCCGGAGCGGCTCCTTTAGCCCAAGCGCTATAATGAACCAGTCCAGGTTTTTTTAAATAAAAATAATACTACGGCGTACAACCCGATCCCTTAATATCCTCACAATCAAGCCCTCGGCCTCACTCAGTCATCAATCTCTCCAGTCTCTCGGGCTCTCAATAATTATGATAAACAGCCCAAACAACAATGATATAATGCATCAATAAGGAACAACAGAGACTAAGATATAATATGCGAGTAAAAACTGTACTAAGTATAGAGTGGCAATTAACAGATAATTCAACATGTAACACGACCTATGGGGGTCCCTACAGTATCAACACATAGCCTAAGGATGATTTCTAACATGATTTGCAGTTCAATTTCTATAACACATAGAGAAGATACGGATAACAACAGATTATTCAGCTATACAGTTCCATGGAATTGACTAGCATGTGCATCACTTCAACATTAATTACATGATACAAAATTCGGGGTTTCATACCCTCAAAACTAACATGACACAAAATTCGGGGTTTCATACCCTCAAAACTAAGTTTAGAACTGTTACTTACCTCAAACCGTGCAAATCTCTACTCCAACATGCCCTTGCCTCACGAATCGGCCTCCAAATACCTCGAATCTAGCCACAAATAGTTCGATACAGTCAACATGGGCTAAAGGAATCAATTCCATAAGAAAATACTAAGTTTAATAAAAAATCAAAAGCCGACTCAAAAGTTGGAACTCGGGCCCACATCTCAGAATCCAATAAAAGCAACAAAATCCGGAAGCACATTCAACCACGAGTCCAACCATATTAAATTTACCAAAATTCAATACCAAAATCGATACCCAAATACCCAATATAAACTCTCCAAATCGCTAGCCTCAAACTCTAAATTGCACCTCAAAACCACACAATCTAGGTGGGAAAATCAATGGGAAAACACAATTATTGAATAAATTAAACCACAAGTGACTTACCTCAAGAATGCCCTAAACAATCCTCCCAAAAATCGCCTTAGACTGAGTTGGAATGTTCAAAAATGAAGGAAACCCACCGAACCCTCGATTTAATATTCTGCCCAGACCTTCTCGCTCCTGTGGTCCAAAAATCCGTTTCTAGGGTACCGTTTTTGCGGTAAATCATCCGCATATGCGGAGGCTACTTAAGGGCCGACCAGCCGCTCCTGCAGTCACAAATCTTGCTCATGCGTGTGCGCATCCTCCACGTGTAGGTGCGAGTCCGCACCTGCAGAAATTCTTCCGCGTCCACGCTCCACAACCCCCAATCCAAACTCCACTTCAACGCTTCCCAGCTCGCACCTACGACCAAAGTTCCGCAGGTGCAATTGCACCAAAAGACTTTAGCTACAGCAATCTTTCAAACTCCAAATTCAATCCGTTAACCATCCGAACTCCATCGAGGCCCCCGGACCTCAATAAATTATACCAATAAATTCTAAAACACGATACGAACTTAGTCGAGCCCTCAAATCACATCCAACAATATCAAAAACACAAATCATGCCCCAGTTCAAGCCTAAAGCTAAGGAATTCCAACTTCTATAAACAATGTTGAAACCTATCAAATCACGTCCGATTGACCTCAAATTTTGCACACAAGTCACACATGACACCAGGAACCTACTCCAATTCCCGAAACCCCATTCCAAGCCTGGTATCCACAAAGTCCACTCTCAATTAAACTTATAAATTTTCAACTTCCTCCATTTCAAGCCTAATTCAACTATGGACCTCCAAATCATAGTCCGGACACGCTCCTAAGTCCAAAATCACCCAACGGAGCTAACAGAACCATCGAACCTCCATTCCGGAGTTGTTGACACATAAGTCATCCGATCAACCTTTTCGACTTAAGCTTTCAACCTTGAGAATAAGTGTCTCAACTCATTCCCAAGCCTTTTTGGATCCGAACCAACTACCCCGGCAAGTCACATAACAGCTATAAAGCACATAATGAGCAGTAAATGGGGGAATTGGGTTACAACTCTCAAAACGACCGGCCGGGTCGTTACATCTTCCCTCTCTTAAATAAATGTTCATCCTCGAACGGGTCTAGAAACGTACCTGGAGTCTCAAATAGGCATGGATATCTGCTCCGCACCGCCCGCTCGGTCTCCTAAGTATCCTCCTCAATTGGCTGACCTCTATACTGTATCTTCACTGAAGCTATGTCCTTTGACCTCAACTTTCGAACTTACCGATCCAAAATAGCCACCGGCTCCACATCATAAGTCAAATCACCATCCAACTAAACTGTGCTGAAATCCAAAATATGAGACGGATCGCCAACATACTTTCCGGAGCATAGAAACATGAAATACTGGATGCACACTCGACAAACTAGGTGGAAAGGCAAGCTTGTAAGCCACCTCTCCAATCCTTTAAAGTATCTTAAACGGCCCAATATACCGAGGGCTCAACTTGCCCTTCTTCTCGAATCTCGTCACACCCTTCATGGGTGAAATCTTGAGCAGTACCTTCTCCCCAACCATGGAAGCAACATCACAAACTTTTCTATCAGCGTAACTCTTCTATCTAGACTGCGGCGAATCAATTTAACCTTGTTCAAAGCGTCCTGAACCAAGTCAGTACCCAATAGCTTAGCCTCACCTGGCTCAAACCAACCAATCGGAGATTGACACCGTCTCCCATAAAAAGCCTCATACAGAGACATCTAAATGCTCGACTGGTAGCTGTTGTTGTAGGCAAATTCTGCGAGCCGCAGAAACTGATCCCAATAACCCCCAAAATCTATGACACAAGCACGTAGCATATCCTCCAATATCTGAATAGTGCACTCAGACTATCCGTCCTTCTGAGGGTGAAATGTTGTACTCAACTCAACCTGGGTGCCCAACTCTCGCTGTATGGCTCTCCAAAACTGCAATGTAAACTATGTGCCCCAATCTGAAATGATAGACATTGGCACACCGTGAAGGCAAACAATCTCGCAGATGTAAATCTCAGCCAACCGCTTCGAATAATAAGTAGTTCTAACTGGAATGAAGTGTTCAGACTTGGTCAGCTGATCCCACAATTACCCAAATAGCATCGAACTTCCTCGAAGTCCATGGGAGTCAAACTACAAAATCCATGGTGATACGCTCTCATTTCCACTCTGGAATCTCAAGCCTCTGAAGCAATCCGCTCGATCTGTGATGCTCACTCTTCACCTGTCGGCAATTTAGGCACCGAGCTACAAACCCCACTATGTCCTTCTTTATTCTCCCCACCAATAATGCTACCGCAAATCCTAGTACATCTTCGTGGCACCCGGATGAATGGTACATCTCCCTACGAGACTGTGGCACGAACTTCTCCAAGAAGAGAACGGAGAACTCACGCCATGTAAGTGGTGCAACATCGACCGGTCTGCCCCTCTCATAAGCCTCCCACCATTTGAAGGCAGCCCCAGTGAACTGAAAAGTAGTGAATGAGACCCCACTGATCTCTAGAATACCTGCCGTTCGAAGAATCCGTTGGCACTTGTCTAAGAAGTCTTGGGCATACTCAGACTCAGAGCCACTGAATGATGGAGGCTGGAGTCTCCCAAATCTCTCTAGTCTCCTCTGCTCATCATTTGTCATAATGGGACCCACCTAGGCTTGAGCAGCTGTAACCGACTGGGCTGGTGGTACTCCCAGTGCATGAAGTCCCTGCATCATCTACTCTGGAGTACGGCCAGCGGGAGTCGGAGTACCTCCCCCGGCCTGAGAAGTGGCTGTTGCGGCCGGAACGGAAACTGCCTGAGCAAGGCTGGTGCACACGGTCAAAATCTGAGTCAAAGCCTCCCGAAGGCCTGGAATCATAATGGGCACAACTGGTGCCTAAGCTGGCCCCACTGGCTCAACCATATCTAGTACCTGCTCATGAGCTGGAGCAACTGGTGGATCTGCAGGTGCCGCTCTAGCTTCTGTACGAGCTGCACCTTTGCCCCTACCGTGACCTCGGCCTTTCGTGGCCCTAGCTAGTGGTAGTGGTGGTTGTCTGTCCTGACCGGTAGCACGTATATTCACCATCTGTGAGAGATTAGAACAACAAGAATTTAGTGACTGGAATCAACAAATGCGCACGAAAAGAATGCAAGAATGTGAAGTTTCTTAAGGGTTCGACAACCTCTCGAGGATAAGTACAGACGTCTCTGTACCGATCCGCAAAACTCTAGTGAACCTGCTCATGATTCGTGAGACCTATGTAACCTAGGCTCTGATACCAACTTATCACGACCTAAAACTTAGCCTGTCGTGATGGCGCCTAATGTGGTACTAGGCAAGCCGACACCTCAAAACATTTCCAACGCTTTTAAGTGAAAATGAAATAACACGGTTTAAATAAATTAAACTCTCATAAACTGGATAGTTATTCAATAACTCAATACGGAAGTTTCCAAAACTAGGGTGCCACTGAGTTATGAGCGTCTATAAGATACAAATATGAAAAATACCATCTATGAAAAACTGAAACTAAATACATATAGCTGAAAGATAGGGAGGGAGAGTCAAGGTCTACGAACGCCGGGCAGCAACCTCGAAATCTCTGAATGATCAAGCTGCTCGGATAATCAATACCCACCGTGTCCGGTAACACCTGGATCTGCACACGAAGTGCAGGGTATAGCGTGAATACAACAACTCAATAAGTAACAAGACTAACTATTTGACTGAAAGTAGTGACGAGCTCAGCAGGAACTGTTCCATATAGGATTAACAATACAGAAATATAGGCATGTTTTCAGGTTCAGCAGATAAAACTCAATACAAGTAAAATAGATCAACTCTGGATAATATGAGGGATATGGCATTTCTATATCTACATGCCACTGTACATGCTATATGTGGTATACTACAATGGAAGCCTCGCGTACTCACACTCTCAGAGTACTCAATCACTCAATACAGTACGGGGCAGGTCTAGCCCAATAAAGATCCATCCCTCAATATAAATGTATAGGGCAACTCCATGCCCATGGAACTCTATCCCAAATGTGATTAGGATAACTCCATGCCCAGGGAACTCCACCCAAATATAATATCCACTGCGCTCACTGTGGGGTGCAGACTCCGGAGCGGCTCCTTCAGCCCAAGCGCTATAATAAGCCAGGTCCAGGTTTTTTTAAATAAAAAAAAATGCTGCGGTGTGCAGCCCGATCCCTTAATATCCTCACAATCAGGCAGTCGACCTCACTTAGTCATCAATCTCTTCAGTCTCTCGAGCTCTCAATAATCATGATAAACAGCCTAAACAACGATTGAACAACAGAGACTAAGATATAATATGTGAGTAAAAACTATGACTGAGTACAGAGTGGCAATTATAGATAATTCAACATGTAACACGACCTATGGGGGTCCCTACAATATCAACACATGGACTAAGCATTATTTCTAAGATGATTTGCAGTTCAATTTCTATAACACATGGAGAAAATGTGGATAACAATAGATTATTCAGCTATATAGTTCCATAGAATTGACCGAGTCACAATTACTATGGTGCACGCCCACACGCCCGTCACCTAGCATGTGCGTCACCTCAACATCAATCACATGGCACAAAATTCGAGCTTTCATACCCTCAGAACCAAGTTTAGAACTGTTACTTACCTCAAACTGTGCAAATCTCTACTCCAACACGCCCTTGCCTCACGAATTGGCCTCCAAATGCCTCAAATCTAGCAACAAATAGTTCGATACAGTCAACACGAGCTAAAAGAATCAATTCCATAAGAAAATACTAAGTTATTAATCAGAAATCAAAAGTCGACTCAAAAGCCGGCCCCCGGGCCCACGTCTCAAAATCCAATAAAAGTAACAAAATCCGGAAGCTCATTTAACCACGAGTCCAACCATACTAAATTTACCAAAATCCAACACCAAATCGACACCCAAATCCCTAATTGAACTCTCCAAATCCCTAGCCTCAAACTCCAAAATTGCACCTCAAAACCACACAATCTAGGTGGGAAAATCAATGGGAAAACACAACTATTGAATAAATTAAACCACAAGTGAATTACCTCAAGAATCCCCTTAAACATCCTCCCAAAAATCGCCTTAGATCGAGTTGGAATGTTCAAAAATGAAGAAAACCCACGGAACTCTCGATTTAATATTCTGCCTAGGCCTTCTCGCTCATGCGGTCCAAAAATTCGCTTTTGCAATACCGCTTTTGCGGTCAATCATCCGCATCTACAGAGGCCACTTTAGGGCCGACCAACCACTTCTGCGATCACAAATCCCGCACATGCGGGTGCACATCTGCGCAGAACCATCCGCTTCTGCGGACCAGGGACTCCAAGCTCCTCTCTGCTTTTGCGATCCCCATCGCACCTGCAAAAATTCTTCTGCATCCGCGCTCCACAACCCCAATCCAAACTCCGCTTCTACGCTTCCTAACTCGCACCTGCGACCAAAGTTCTGCAGGTGCGGTTGCACCAGAAGACTTCAGCTACAACAATCTTTCAAACTCCAAATTCGATTCATTAACCATCCGAACTCCACCCGAGGCCCCCGAGACCTCAACCAATTATACCAACACGTCCTAATATACGATACAGACTTAGACGAGTCCTCAAATCACATCAAACAACATCAAAGACACGAATCGCACCCTAATTCAAGCCTATTGAAGCTAAGGAATTTCAACTTCTACAAACGACGCCTAAACCTATCAAATCATGTCTGATTGACCTCAAATTTTGCACATAAGTCACAAATGACACCATATACCTACTCCTACTCCCGGAACCCCATTCCGAGCCTGGTATTCACAAAGTCCACTCTCGGTCAAACTTATAAATTTTCAACTTTCGCCATATCAAGCCTAACTCAACTACGGACCTACAAATCATAGTCCGGACACGCTCCTAAGTCCAAAATCACCCAACGGAGCTAACGGAACTGACCCTCAAAACTCCATTCCATAGTTATTTACACATAAGTCAACATCCGATCAACCTTTTTAACTTAAGCTTTCAACCTTAAAACTAAGTATCTCAACTCATTCCGAAACTTTTTCGGACCCGAACCAACTACCCCGGCAAGTCACATAGCAGCTATAAAGCATAGAATGAGTAGTAAACGGGAGAACAGGGCTACAACTCTCAAAACAACCGGCCGAGTAGTTATAAGTACCTAGACTGCAGAAATAGCCATGGAGACAACTATACCCATGTTATATGTACTCATTCTGAAATGCTGTAAAATTGACCTCATTGGTCTCAACTATACCCATGTTACGCAATACCTCGTGGCAACGGTCCAGAAAATCTTGTGGGTCCTCAGAAGATGTACCACTTAAATTAATAGAAAAGAGGCTGGTGAACTTATCCACCTCAACATAGCCTTAGAAGAGAAAGCGGGCCTATTACCGGCCTGTGCTGCAACAACCGGCTGAACTACCCAACCTGGCGGGGCTGCTAGAGTTTGATACTGGGGAGCCACCTGCGCCGGGGTATGAATAGCGGGAGTCTGTGCTCCTCCCCCAGCCCGAGAGACAGCTGGTGCCACCGGGAATGTGCCGGTTTGGGCCAGACTCTCCATAAGGCCCACCAAATGGACTAGAGCGTCCTGAATCACTAGAGTGGCTATGAACCCCTCGGGGACCTGAGATGGTCCAATGGGAACAGTCTGAGCTGGAACCTCCTCATCAAAATCTACCTGAGGCACCCCTACGGGTGCTGCTGCTCGAGCTCTAGGCTGAGCTCTGCCTTGGCCTCTAGTGCGGCCTCGACCTCTGCCCCTGGTCATAGCTGCCATAAGGGGCTCCGGCTCATGTCCGACAGTTAGATGCAGTGCGTATTCTACCATCTGTGAGAGAACAAGAATAGAAAGGTTCAATCATCAATGATAGAATAAAATTACACGACAGAGTAAAAAAGAAGTGATACTTTCCCTAAACTCTATAGCCTATGGAAAATAAGTACAGACGTCTCTGTACGGATCCTCCAGACTCTACTAAGCTTGCTCGTGACTCGTGAGACCTAGGCAACCTAGTGTTCTGTTACCAACTTGTCACGATCCGGAATTTCCACCCTCGGGACTATGATGGTGCCTAACATTTCACTTGCTAGGCAAGCTAACGTTAGAATAGTTTTAAGTCACTTTTAACAAATCAAATTAACCGGTGCCAATTAACTGAAATAATTGTAATAGAACTAAAATAAAGTGCGAAAAGTCATAACAATCGAAATGTCTAAATACAACCCCAGATCTGGTGTCACAAGTGCACGAGCTACTAGAACAATACATATAAAGTTCTGAATGAAAGTAAAGTTTTCTGAAAGAAAATATATAGCTAGGATAAGGTAGAAGGGGACTTCAGGGCTGCGAACGCTGAGCAGTTGTACCTCAAGTCTCCGTCCAATAGTCAACCCGAGCAATCTACTGACCGTCGTTGGGACCGACTCCAAAATTTGCACAAGAAGTGCAGAGTGTAGTATGAGTACAATCGACCCCATGTACTCTGTAATTGCCGAGCCTAACCTCAACGAAGTAGTGACGAGGCTAAGGCTGGTCACTTACAATAACATGTACGCAGTATAATAATAATGACATGATAAGAAAATACAGGAAAATAAGGCAGTTAACTCATGAGAGTAACCCAATCCTTGAAAACCTGTAAAACCAACCAACCTTCAGAACCTCATACGAAAACACCGAAAACCAACATAATACAATAAGGAACACAAAACACATAAACCGTTTCGGCGCGCAACCCGATCCCACCATATGATCAACGTCAATATTATAATTTCCCTTATTTCACCGTATCAATCCTCCCTTGTTTCACCTGTTGAGGCATGCAACCCAATTCCACCATATAATCAGAGTAAATATCATAATCTTCCCTTATTTCACCGTACCAATCCTCCCTTTGTTCCACCTGTTGCGGCTTGCTACCCGATCTCCCATATCAATAAATGTAATAAATTCCACAACTCAATTCACAGAAAAATCTATGAATAAGGAATATGAAAGCAAAGCCATAAAGGAAATCTCGTACCAAATCAAGAAGTGCTACCATTTATACTAAGCAACAAGACAAGCCGAATATATGACAATTAAAGTGTACAAGTAAGGAAATTAAGGCAAGTAGCAATTAAATCATGGAAGCATGGGAGAAACTAACATTTTTAATACGAAGATAATGAATGACAAGTAGCAAGTTAAGGCATAGGAAGCAATTAAGGCATGTAACAATCAAGACATGGAATAATATAGTTAATAAAATACGGGAAGACATGAAAACAAGTGACGACATATATACACTCGTCATCTCACATAAATGCTACACATGAAATTCACATAGCACATAGCTCAAGGGTTCCTATTCCCTCAAATCAAGGTTAGACCCAACACTTATCTCACTCCGCAATCAACTCAAAATTCAACCACGGCCTTGCCTTTCAAACAAGCCTCCAAACCAACGAAATCTAGCAAATTATTAACCAAACGATTCAAAATAAGTTTTAGAAACTAATCTCGAATGAAAGAGGTTCAATTTAGATCATTATTGAAAAAGTCAAACCAAAACCCGATTACCAATTCACCCCCGAGTCCGATTATGTAATTAGTTTCGAAATTCGACCTCAATTAAAGGTCTAAATTCCAAATTTACAAAAATCACTAATTCTACCCAAATCCAATTTCTACCATGAAAATCCTAGATTTTGATGTTGAAATCTTATGAAATGTAATGGGTAGTTGAAAAGAAGTAGATTAAAGTCACTTACCAATGTATTTAGGAAGAAAATCTCTTAGGAAAACTGCCTCTAGGGTGTTTAGGGTTGAGAGATTGAAAGAAATGAACTAATTCCAGTTTTCCCCCGCTTTTTCCCAACCGCAGTTATTGCAATTGCGATACATAGTTCGCAATTGCAATGATTGCAAAAATGATCAACCCTTCGCAAATACGAAGAAGTTCCTGAGCCTATTGTCATAAAAAATACGATAATTTTGTTGCAAATGCGAACCCCAGCAGTCCGCAAATGCAAACTATACTTCGCAAATGCGAAAAAGTACCAAGTAGATAGTGGTCACAATTGCGACCAAAACCTTCGCAATTGCGAAGATGCAAAGTCACAAATGCTATAAATCACTCGCAAATGCGAACTCTCCCCAACCCAGCCATGCTTGGAAATGCGACACGTTGTTCACAAAAGCGAGGCTCGCATTTGCGAGATCTGTAGACAATACCAGAAACAGAAAAGCATCAGTTATTCTTGTAAGTTCAAAACCACTCTGTAGCCTATCCCAAACTCACCCGAGCCCCTCGGGCTCCAAACCAAACATGCGCACAAGTCCAAAAATATCATACGAACTTGCTCGCGCGATCGAATACTCAAAATAATACCTAGAACCACGAATCGGACAGCAAATTCAATGATATTTTCAATGAAACTTAAGAACTTTCAATTTCTCAACTGGACATCCGAATTACATCAAATCAACTCCGTTTTGCATCAAATTTTACGGATAAGTATAAATACTGCAATGAACTTATACCAAGTTCCGAAATAAAAATCCGAACCCGGTAGCAACAAAGTCAATTCACGGTCAAACTTAGAAATTCTTTAAACCTTTAAATTGCTAGTTTTCAACAAAATATGTTAATTCAAACTAGGGACTTCAAAATTCAATTCTGGGTATACACCCAACTCTAAAATCATGATACAGATCCACCAGGACTGTCAAAACACTAATCCGGGCCCGTTTACACAAAACGTTGACCCAAGTCAACTCAAATGAGTTTTAAAGCATGATTTCACATTTACATTAATTTTTCACATAAAATCCTTCCGAAAAAACATGCGGATTGTGCACGTAAATCGAGAAAGACTAAACGAAGCTAATCGAGGTCCCGGAACACAGAAACAAAGGTTTAAAACTAAAATTAACCTATCAGGTCATCACATAAAATATCGTAATAACAAATAAAATATTAATAAATATGATAAATTATGTAATACAGAAATGTGAGGATCCGAAAAGTTATTCGATGACCATACGAATCTTTTTCTAATTTCATCTAATTTTCTTGTTGGTCATGTTTCATTGGATAAGAAACAGGAAATTAAAATTTAATTCAAGCAATATGATATAATATGGTGAAACAAATTAGGACTTCTTGAAACTAGAACCCGCCAAAAGAATGTTTCTATCAACTTTTCGGTAACACAAAGTTATGTCACCGGAAAGCAAGTGGACTATCTATATACGGTAAAATATGCTATGACACGTGGCCGTCCAAAAAAGGGACACGTGGAACCCAACTCTGGGGGATGGCCAAAGACCGAAGGCAACTGTTTCGTTTGTCACCGAAAAGAATAACGTTCATAAAGATGTGATAAATGCTCTTCGCTTGGTAGCATTTAATAGAGAATATTCCATGGTATTAAGAGCAATTACCCGTTATAGGAAATTTGACATTTATGTTCACTGTTACATCTTCACCAATGTTCCTCATAATTGACATTAAAAAAGGGCATGATCCTAGGACCTCCTTCCCTAGATATAGCTATAAATAGTGAGCTCAGTTATCATTGTAAAGGACATGAATTTTCTGACAAACTTACGATACATTCTATACAAAGCTTAATACCATTTATTTTCTTACTTTTTGATTTCGTTGTTGTTGTGCCCAGAAACCCTGCTCCCAGAACTGTTGCTTTTGTTGTTTCGTCTACATCCTAAGGCTAAGTATTGCATAATTCTTCGGTTATTTTATTATTTCAGGATCAAACTAATTTATCTGTCTAGAAACTACGTATAAATTTAGCTGTACCGTTTTACGGGTAAACAAGTAACGCTAGTTGAAATGATTTAGATAAATTTTTGGAAGATTAAGGACGTGGCACAAAGCCTATAAAAATGTAAGATTATATATGCGTGGTACAGATTAATTGATTGGAGGTTTACTAATGTCGATCTGGTCGGAAAAGAGAGAGTAATAAATGATTTTCGTTCTTTGCATGAGAGTGGAGAAGGCCAAACGACTTGTTCATTCTAAGAGATATTGTGGTTAGATAAACTAGTATATGCCAGACTTAGTGCCAAATTAATATAAGTTTAAACATATTACCTACCATTCCACATATACTCGCCGAACAAGAGAGAAAAAGGAAATCACAATGAATGGGTAGAGACAAGCTAATTAAAACAAATACCATGCATTATATCATTAGGAAAACAAATAAATTTTGAACAAACCGCCCATCGAATTTGGCCAAGACAAGCTGATTTTTAGTAGGAAAAGAGGTGTCACCACGTATTGGTTTTGAGATATAGGAAGAAGGGAAATTTGAGATTTATAATCATAAGTCTGTTTTACATATTGCAGCACAGGAGAAATAAATATTAGGGTACTAAGTGTCTGCCACTAAAATAATCAAACCCAATAAGAGGAGCTCCTTTATGTGGACACAATGTCTAATTTTCAACGGTCTTTTTGGATGGCATATTATTGTAACTCATTATGCATCACCAGTCATCAACTTGTTGATTTCACACTTTCCCAATTTTGATTCCAAAACCTTACGTTTCCAAGCCACCGCATTCCACCAACCTCAAACTACAAATCGCCTGCAAATGTACTTTTCCTTTTCTATGTTCTTTGTCAACAAGAAAAGAAAACTTGTGACATGCATATACTAATCATAGATTTGAAGTCTTGAAAAGGAGAATATACGCTAAGTTACATAAATTTCTGTGCGAAAGGAAAAGGAAAAATAAAGAATATTATTTTATTATCGTAAAAGATTTCAAAGAGAAATTTCCTACTGCTAACTTTCGTATATGGGCCGTCAGTAAGTATCCTTCTTCCATACATCTTTCTAGCATTCCTACTGCGAAGGAAGACTTCCGCTTCCATGACTTGGATATTATTGCTCCTGATCTATCGGAGCAAGTCACCCTATCCAAGGAGGGTTTTACATATTTGTACACGTATCCCTTTACATTGGGTGTGTTCTCTTTGAGTGAAGAGCTTGACTCCGTGATTGCGGAGTTTTGCCTCCGCTACCAAGTGTGTTTGGCACAAGTAAGTCCTTCTGTGTGGAGGACGGTTGCTTACCTTCAACGTTTGTGCCACGAGATTGGAGAAGAGCTAAATTTAGCTCATATGATGAATTTCTATTCTTCCAAAATCTCCCGTGTGGAAATGATAAACCTTTGCAAGCGTGGCCACCATGCTCTGTTGTCTAGCATGGATGATGACAACGGTCGTGGGTGGATGGAACGGTTCATTGCAGCTGCCACCAACGACATAATTCCAGCAATGGATTCATCCTTTCCGGCCGCTTGGAACCGCACTCGTAAGCTCTTTGTTTAATATTTTCTTTTACTAAATATTTTTCTATAGCCGTATTGATCCTTCATCCTTCGATTGTTTTGGCAACTCTATGGATCCCACCGGTGGTTGAAGGTTTGGATCGGTGAGTACAAGATCTTGGACGTTACGACGCCTGAGACTCACTTGTGGAAAGAACTGGCCCCTAAATACAGGTGGAAGGCCAAGAATCATGGTAATTCAAACTCCCCTTGTTTCAATTTTTCATGTGAAAAACTTGATTGATCCCTTTTAACTTGTCTATGAAATTAAGTCTACCCGCAGGCTCTGTTGTTGTTCCCGAGGAAGATGTTTTGGCTGATCCTACTGATGGAGCGAGGCTGCTTCAGGAGGCGCTTACTCAAATAGGTGTCTCCGCGCCTGCTTCGGGAGCAAATATCCCTGGTAGCGATGATAACTGGCCCTCCTTCCAGGCCGACCATAGACACTGTGACGATCGACGATGATGAAGAAGCTAGTGATGAGGGAGCTTCTCTACATAGAAGACGACGATACTCATCATCTCAATAGGACGCTCGACCTGTCGAAATATTTACACCAACCGAGGATGATGCCTCGGCACTTTGGGGAGAACTAGATTTTGTAGATAATGTCAACTGCTATTTTCCGGCCCCAATTGTTGTGCCTAGTACTGTGGGGCTGAGTACCGGGTCCATGCCGTCTTTGGTTGGCGAGGATACAACAACCAACACTGCATTTGATGCAGCTCCTTCTCACTTTTCAACTCCATTAGCCTCACCAGCAACTGCTACATCATTTCCATCTCCATCCACTCTTCCACCAGCAATTGCTACATCATCTCCACCGGCTGCACCTGACTACGAAGAAGGTGTTCATCTTCCGTAGTCCCCAGTTCATGGGAATTTGGGGCAAAATTATGTTGCCCTTTCTAAAGATCCACAAAGGAGGAAGAATGTTACACTTTCGGTCTTTACCGGATGCAACTTGTTATCCCGGCCGGTGGAGCTTGCTAATTATCTGAAGCCTTTGGCTCATAGAAAGACTGGGAAAAGATTCAGGCACTCTCGGGAGAGTGTTTGTTGAACAACGCCATGCACAATGCCATAGCGGTACGTTCCTTTCTTCCTTTATTACTCCTTCTATTTTTGTGTATGAACACATCCTGAATTTTACCCTTCCTACTTTGTAGGCCAACTTTCTTTCTTCCGAGAGCCTTCAGAGGTTGATTTGTGAAAAGGAAGAGATTACCTCCGCACGAGATCATCTTTTGGCAGAGGAAGAGCAACACGTCGCTCGCCTTTCAGAACTGGAAGCCAAAGCTGCTGAGGCTGTTGTATTGGAGGCTCGTTTGCAGCAAAGCGAGCAAGAAGTGGTAACCCTTAGCCAAGCACGCTGAGGGTTAGATTTGACGAAGCTAGGGCCAAATAGGCTGAAGTCTATAACGGTGTTCTTGCTGCAACAGAGGCTGCCTCCGTAGAAAAAGTGACCAACTTAGAGGCAGCCTTGAACTCCAAAATTGAAAAGCTTGCTGCTACAGAGCGAAACACGCCCAGCTGGAAGAAAAGTACAGGAAAACTATCGAGCATAATAGGCTTTTTAGTTCAATTTTTCGTGACCTTGATGTTAGCCTCAAATCTGCTAGGTCCGCCCGGGAAAACCTTTCTGCCGAGGTAACCCAACTCAAAGAAGAACTTAAGCGCCGAACGGCTTCCCTTGTTGTTGAGAAAACTTAGTCTATGTACAGCATGAGGAGAAAAACCTTGGAAGAGGCCAAAGCTGGTGTCATTGATTTTGATGCCGAAACTTCTAAGGCCCGTGAGCTTGAGTTAGCTGCTAAAAGTAGACTCCCAGCAAGGTCCGATGCACCTGGTCCTTCTGGTTCCGATTCCGAGTTCTCGGGAACTGAAGGAGAATCGGAGGATGATGATGCTGAAGGCCAAACTGGTGAAAATGTTGAGCCATCAATGGGTCCATCTACTTCTCCCCGGGGCACGGACAATTTTTTTCCTCCTGGTTCCAGAGATACTCCACTTTAGGTTTTTTTTTTCCAATTCTTGTATATTTTCCGTTTTGACATATTTTTGTAAATAAAAACATCTTTTGCTCAATTATTGTTTGAGTCTTCCTTTCATTTGCATATTCATGCAAATCTTTAATCTTTGTATTTTTTTCCTTTTGCTTAAGAATTTTGCACAAGCTTTTCTGTTTTGCGTCTTATTATATGAAGCCTTGGGTGTATTTTCCCCAAAAGTATTTTTGGCTCTGGGCATCAGCCCTTTTTAGTGAGGGCTTTAATAAGGATTTGCGCAAGTTTACTTTTTGCATCCTTTTGTATACGGCTTCAGGTGTATCTTTCCCGAAGGCATTTTGATTTCGGGCATAAATTCTTCCGGAACCAACCCTTTAATGTGAGGGGTTTTATAAGAGAGGGCCCTCCTATGTTTACGGTGCTCTTGAAGAGGACGTTTCTTGTTCATTGTGGCACTAGCATTTGAAGTACTTGTTACAAAGTTAATTCACCGTTCAGACAAGAAACAAGATAAAAACAAAAGGATTTCATTTCATTTTATGCCTTCTATTTCCAAAAAGTACATAACATTTGCTATGCTGAATAGAAATTGCCATTACTTGTGGCTAACTCGTACAACTTATTTCTACGTGGCTGGCCGCGCAGTCCCCAGTCCTGATGATGCAATTATATTTCCGATTTTTATTTCCAGGTCGACGTGGCAGTCATTATTGTCGTATCCTCATATCACCCCCCCCCCCAAAGTGTTCGAATGTGAAGAGTGCGAATTGGAACACTGGAAGTTTTGTATCTTCAACGATTCGTGAACGATCGGGTAATCTTTTCTCAATAGCAAACTTAACTTCCCGGTGGGAATTCGCTATAGAGCAAAAGATTATCTAACCATCCCCGAGTGGATCTTTGCTTGTGTTCCTTGCTATTAAAGGTCTTATTGTTTTTGTCTCCGTAGTATGCTTTCTGTTGCTGCCTCGTTAGAAACCTCGCTAGGAAAACCCAATTGGGAAAAAAACTGAACGAAGGAAAAAAGAGTGCAGCACATACTTTCTGATCGGATAATATTCATCAGCAATAATATCTCATGAGGTGTGCCACGTTCCAATTGCTGGGCAACTTTTCTCCATTTTGGTTTTCCAACCCGTATGAACCTTTCTCGGTGATAGCTGAAATCCGGTAGGGGCCTTCCCACGCTGGACCTAGCTTCCCTGCGTTGAGCTCCTGGGTGTTTTGAGTTACTTTCCTTAGGACCAAGTCTTCTACTTTGAAATAACGGAGGTTGGCTCTTCGATGATAATACTGCTCTATTCTTTGCTTTTGAGCTACCATTCTTACATGCACCAAGTCCCTGCGTTCATCGAGCAGTTCCAAGTTGACTAACATTGCTTCGTTGTTCGATTCTTCATCTACCTGGAAATATCTCAAGGTGAGTTCCCCTACTTCCCCCAGGATTAAAGCTTCTGCACCGTACATGAGGAAAAAAGGTGTTTCCCCTGTGCTCAACTTGGTTGTAGTTCGGCATTCCCATAGAACTCCGGGTAATTCCTCGGGCCAGTTACCCTTAGCCGATTCCAATATTTTCTTAAAGTTTTGAATAATCACTTTGTTCGTTGACTCTACTTGACCATGAAGATGTGATCCTCTTCATTTTTAAATCTTCGAGGAACTTTGTAACTTTTGTGCCAATAAACTGTGGCCTAATGTCGCATGCTATCTCTTTGGTACTCCGAACCTACAAATTATATATTCCCACACGAAATCCACCACTCCGCATTCTCTGGTCTTCTGATAAGGACATACTTCCACCTACTTAGAAAATTAGTCAGTCAAAACGGTGAGCCGGTAGCAGTGGTCCGACGATGTCCATCTCCCATTTCATGAACGGCCATAGGGACAGAACCGCATGTAAGGGTTCTGCCGGTTGATGCACTAGTGATCCGTAGCGTTGGCGCTTATCACATTTTTGTACGAAGTCTTTGGCGTCTTGTTCCATGAGGGGCCAATAATATCCCGCCCATACCAACTTAAGCACTAAGGAATCTGCGCCCGAGTGGTTGCCGCATATCCCTTCATGAACCTCTCTCATAATATAGATAGCTTCGGATGCCCCTAAGCATTGGGCAAGCGGGCCTTGAAAATATTTTCTATACAATTGGCCTCACTTGAAGCTATATCGCGCTACTTTGGCGCGCAGCGCCCGGGATGTTTTGGGTTCTTCAGGTAGCTTCCCGTGTTCGAGGTAATCGATGATTTCATTTCTCTAGTCCTAGAACAAATTAGTTGAATTCACCTCATAGCAACCATCTGTATCCAGGACTGAGTTCATCAGTTGTACTACCGTCCCGGACTCTGATCCCTTTATTTCCGTCGATGATCCTAGGTTTGCCAATGCATCTACTTCTGTGTTATCTTCCCTTGGGATATGAGTAATCGTCCACTCCCGGAATCGCACCAATAGAGCCAGAACCTTTACCACGTATTATTACATGCACTCCTCTTTGGTTTCTAAGATCCCATAGACCTGATCTACCACTAGCTATGAGTCGCATTTGATTTTGATGACCTCGGAGTCAAGTCCCCAATCCAATTCGAGCCCTGTAATCAGAGCTTTATACTCTGCTTCATTGTTAGTTAAAGGGATAGTTTTGATGGCTTGTCTTAGGGTTTCCCCTGAAATCATGATTAAGGCTATACTGAGCTCGGACCTTTTTACGTTAGAAGCCCCGGCTGTAAATAAGGTCCAAACCCCTGATGTCGATTTCGACACCATTACTGCCTCATAGGTCAAATTCACTCATTTCGACAGCCCATATGGCCAATCTACCCAAGAACTCGGGTTTATTAAGGATATTCCGCAAAGGGAAAATAGTCACCACGGCTATCGGGTGGCATTGGAAGTAGGGCCTCAGCTTTCGAGCGGCGATTACGAGAGCTAAGGCCAGTTTCTCCAAATATGGGTAGCGAGTTTCTGCTAATGTTAAAATCTACTAACATAATAAATTGGAGATTGTGTACCTTCATTCTCTCGGACTAAAACTGCACTTACCGCAACTTCCGAGACCGCGAGATAAAATAGCAACGTTTCACCTTCTTTTGGTGTTGAAAGCGATGGAGTGTTTGACAAGTACTTCTTTAAATCCCTCAAGCTCGCTAACACTCCGGGGTCCATTCAAAATTACTTTTCTTTTTGAACAGTGCGAAAAACGATGATACTTTTCTGATGACTGGGAAATAAACCTGCTCAAAAGCTATCAATCTCCCCGTAAGCCTTTGGACTTCCTTCACGTTCGATAGTTGGTCCGGGATGTCTTCTATGGTCGTGATCTTATCGGGGTTTACCTCAATTCCCCTTTGTGATACCAGAAATCCCTGAAACTTACCAGAGCTGACCCCGAACACGCATTTCTCGAGGTTAAGTTTCATATTATGCTTCCTTAGGATGTCAAAAGTTTCTTGCAGATGTTTAAGATGATCACCGGCATTTAAAGACTTAACGAGCATATCGTCTATATAAACTTCCATAGCTTTTCCTATTTGATTTTCAAACATCTTGTTCACGAGCCGTTGATAAGTGGCTCCGGCCTTCTTTCAACCCGAAGTGCATCACATTGTAGCAATACATACCGAAATTCGTTATAAATGAAGTCTTTTCCTGATCCTCCGAGTTCATCTTAATTTGGTTGTCCCCAGAATAAGTATCGAGGAAACTTATTAACTCATGCTCGGCCGTGGCATCAATCATTTGATCGATATTTGGCAGTGGGAATGAGTCTTGTATGTACGCCTTGTTAAGATCTTTATAATCTACACACATGCGAAACTTATTGTTTTTCTTAGGAACTACTACTACATTGGCTTTTAAGTAAGTAGGTTACCTCTTCTTTGACGAATTTATTTCTGGCTTCGACAATCGGGCGTTTCTTTTACCTTATTGGGGGTATGTTGGGATACAATCTTAACTTGTGTACGGCTATCTCTGTCGGGATGCCTGTCATATCCTCATGCGACCATGAAAAACAATCGGCGTTAGATTTAAGGAATTTAATAAATGCGGACCTGAGTTCTAGGTGCAGTCCTATCCCCAAGTGAAATTTTTCGTTTCTAGGAATTCTTCGAACAATGCCACTTGCTCCAGCTCTTCCAATATGGGCTTCGTTGCATCGGTCTCTTTTGGAACATAAAAATATCTTGGCACCTGATAATATTCCGATGCCTCTGCCCCCGGGCTAACTTCATCTAGTTCGGGAGTAGGTGCCGGTCCCTGTAATTGCTATGCCACGTGTTCCTTTCCTTTGCTACTGGAGACAGAAATTGCATTCATCTCCCTTGCGGCCGGTTGATCATCCCTTATCTGCTTAATTCCTTCGGGCGTTGAAAGCTTCAGCAATTGATGATATGTTGATAGTACAGCTTTCATCTTGTGCAACCATGGCTTTCCCAGAATGATGTTGTATCCTATATCACCATATACCACTTCGAAAAGAGTTGTTATCATTACTCCTTTCAGCGTTCGTGAGTAATAAAATTTCTCGCCGGATTGTCACACTTGTGAGGTTGAATCCGGCGAGGAGCTTTGTGGCCAGAATAATGCTTTTGGTGAGTTTAGCTTGCTCCAATACTCTCCATTGTATGATATTAGCCAAAATTCCTAGATCCACTAGAACATGTTTAATCTTAAAATCTAGTACATTTAAAGAAATTACCAGTGTGCCTTTATGTGGTAACAGCAATCCGTCTGTATCCTCCTCCGTAAAAGTGATATCGTCTTCCCGAAGCCTTTTGCTATGCGTTATTGATACTTTCATCTTCTTTGCTGCTGAAAAGGTAACCCTGTTAATCTCGTTCCCTCCGAAGATCATGTTGATAGTTTGATGCGGGGGATCTTCTCCTACTTTCGAGGGTTCCGCATTGTCCTGGTTACGACCATAATTGTTCTTAGCTCGACCACTCAAGAATTCTCTGAGGTGACCATTCTTCAATAATGTTGCCACTTCTTCTCTGAGGTATCTACAATCCCCTGTCCAATGGCCATTCGTCCCGTGGTATTCACACCACAAGTTGGGATCCCTATGGCTGGAATCAGATCTCATCGCTTTCAAGAACCATGCTTCTTTGATGTTTATCATGGCCGACACCAACTCCACTATACTGACGTTGAAGTTGTATTCTGATAACTTGGGGCAAGAAGGATACCGTGACCCTGACGCTTTTTATCCTGCAGTGATCTATTGTTCCGACCATGATCAGTCCTTCTTTCAATGGCGAACCTGTCCGCTGTTCGGAAGCCTCTGTCGCAGCCTTCGGTCCGTTCGTAGGGCAAAAACTGGCCCCTCAAAGTCTCTCTGTCCGCGTCATAATCATCCTTTGATTTTTCTCTGTTCTTTTCTCGTCCTTTAGTCGACATCGGAAAACCAACCTAATCATATTCGATCCTTATTTTTGATTCGTACCGGTTGTGGACATCCGCCCAGGTTGTTGCTTGAAACTCGAGTAGGCTTTCCTTCAATTTTCGGGAAGCGTCTGAACTCCTTGGATTCAATCCCTTGGTGAATGTTTCAGTCGCCCATTCATCCGGGACAGTCGGGAGCAACATTTTCTCCTTCTGGAATCGGGTAACGAACTCTCGTAGCAGTGCAGACTCTCCTTGCGAAATCCTGAATATATCAGCCTTTCGGGCCTATATTTTCTAGCCCCAGCATGAGCCTTGATGAAAGGATCCGCGAGCATTTAAAAGCAGTCTATGGAATGCTCGGGTAACAACGAATACCACGTCAAGGCGCCCCTCGTGAGGGATTCTCCAAATTTCTTTAGCAACACAGATTCAATTTTGTGAGGAGCTAAATCATTTCCCTTTACCGCCGTTGTATAGATGGTAATATGCTCCTGGGGTTCTGAAGTTCCGTCATACTTTAGCACATCAGGCATTAACCGCTTCGGGATTAACTCTGGTACAGCACTTGGCTTGTATGCAATTGAGTATACTATTTCGAGTCCAAACCTTTCAGCATTGGTGGCGTGCCCAGGATCTAGTCCATGCGGGCGTTCACTTCCCTCATAAACCGAAAAGTTCATTCTTGAAAGGATCATTCTCGTTATTGAGGTTGGATCCATTCCCCCTGCCCCATCGGAGCCAATTTCACCCCTGCGAGTGTTGTTGTCGATCCTCTGCATTGTTTGATTCGCGGGAGCCCCGAGAGGAATCAGATCTCATCTGTTTTCATTATTTGAAGCTCCCGACAGCTCCTACTTCAACTCCATCATAATCTTATCCTATCGCGTAAGGTGGCCTAGAATAATCGCTTGTTGCTCTTGCAAGACCCTTACCGCATCAACGGCATGTTCCTCATCAGCATCATCAAGAGTTGTCTCCCGAACATGTCGAGGATATTGCCTGCCATGCACTGGTGTGGCGCCATTCCCCTCATTGTGGGTGTCACTGATTCAGTCCTCGAAATGAGGCTGATCCTCTTGAATCTCGGGGTTGTTCATGTTGTTAACAGTGTTATCTGCTATTTCTCATGAATTTTTCTAAGACAAAATAATCAAAACACGTTAGTAAAAAAGGCAAGGATCAATCTAATTACACGGCTGTCTAGGCCCTATGGTGAGCGCCAAACTGTTTACCTGTAAAAGGTACAGTTGAATTTTGTACGTGGTTTCTAGACAAATGAATTAATTTGATCTTGAAATAATAAATAATCAAAGAATTACGCAATACTTAGCCTTAGGATGCAGATGAAACAGCAGAAGCAACAGTTCCGGGAACAGGGTTTCCGGGCACAACAACAACAAAATCAAAAAGTAAGAAGATAAAATGATATTAAGCTTTATATAGAATGTAGCGTAAGTTTGCCAGAAAATCCGTGCCCTTTACAATGATAACTGAGTTCACTATTTATAGCTATGTCTAGGAAGGTGGTCCTAGGATTGTGCCCTTCTTTCAATTATGAGGGACATTGATAGAGATGTAACGGTAAACATAAATGCCAAATTTCCTATAACGGGTAATTATTCTTAATGAATGGAATAATCTCTATTAAGTGCTATCGGGCGGAGAGCATTTATCACATCTTTATGAGTGTTATTCTTTCCGGTGACAAACGAAATAGTTGCATTCGGTCTTTGGCCATCCCCCGTCTTGGGTTCCACGTGTCCCTTTTTTGGACGGCCACGTATCATAGCATATTTTACCCTGTACATTATCCTTCTTCACATGTAATAGAGACGGAGTAAGAATTTGAAGTTTATGGGTTCTGGATTTGTTACTGTATTCGTAGATCATCTTAGTTATTGAGGTTGCAATTGATATTTATATATATTTTAAAATTTTCTAATACAAAAAAAAAAAAAAAAGATTTAAGCAAAGCTACCCATAGCTAAATGCTCTTCCTGTGAGCCTCCAACACGGCAAAATTAAATATGCGCCAAATGGAAGACTTCTAATATATTGGAATTTTGCAGTCAATTTAATCCAACATTAATAGATGATTGAAACTGCAAACGTGATCAATGGGCCTTTATAGAGGGAAGTACGAGTGACAAAAAAGTTATAATCCTCCGAAAAGGAAGGAAACAAAAACATTCTGAATTTCCAAGAAACTTCGTAGTAATTAACTTTCTAAAAGAAACACAAAATATATTCATCGTAGAGTAGCATAACAACAACAACAAAAAAAAACAAACCCAATATGTTCGTAGCAGTTGGAGTCTGGAAAGAGTAGTCTGTACGCAGATCTTACCCGTACCAAATATAGGTAGAGAGACTGTTTCTAATAGATTCTCGCCTCGGAAAGAGTGAGAAGAAGAAGAAGAAGAAAGGAAGAGAGAAGAAAAGAGGTAAATAAAGAATAAGTAGTAGAGGTAAAGCTTGATGCTCAAGTTATTCCCAAGAGAGCTAGTTTTAAGTATCTCGGGTCTATTATTCAAGATAACGGGATAATAGTAGCATAAAGAGAATCTTATTTACAGCCTACTATTAGTGGCATATTAGCAAATTCATACAGTGTAGTGCTTGCTGCGCAAGTTGTTTACCTCTATAAAATCATATAGAATTGCCATCTGAGTCATTTCTAGTCCATTCTTACGCAGATTCATTACTGTACCAGCAAATCAACATTTGAGAAATAGAGAGAGAAAGTTACTACAGTATGAGAGACATAAATAGAAATTCAACTAATTCATTTTGGCAATGGAAATCTCCATTGCCTTACCTTTTCGGTGGTTTAGCATTAACGTTGGCACTAATTGTGGTGGCACTTGTCCTCCTCGCTTGTTCCTTCCATAAACGCCGCCATTCCTCCGCCGTGTCTGACGAAGAGAAATCTGCACCTCGTCCGGTCAATATTACAATTGAGGATATGTCGCCGAGGATCGTAGTAATCATGGCCGGCGATCAGAAACCTACCCACATCGGAGTTCCTGCTGTTTCTTCATTATCATCTGATAAACCTTCTGATTAATTCAATCATAAAATATAGAGCTGCTGTCGCTCCCTTCCTCGAGTTAAAAGTTTTGCTAGCTTTAATTATGTCTCTTAGAACCAAATTTAACTCGGGATTCCTTTTGTAATATTCTTCTACAGTATGCAAAAGAGATATATAGGTGTTGAGAAATGTGAATTCTCCACCAATCATAATTAGTTCTACGCCTAATTAATCAAGTAAATAATACATGATTTGCGATGTTAATTACTTAACCCCTTTTGGTTTCCATTTATCTCGTTGTGTGGTGCTTTTGCCAGGGTAAAGATCTTTCTCATCGAACAGTTACTGAATTTGGACTTGATGAATATATATTCACAAGGATGCCTTTTATGTTTTGTTTATTTGATTTGAATAATTATTTCATATAGGAGTAGTTTATTTGTTGAATGGAGTGGCATGTACTGAGTCAGAGATTCACACAATTTCACAGTACGAACTGTGAATATAACAGAAAAGAAGAAGATTTTGAACATGGATAAATGAGTGAGAACATCAATTAGGAGAATTCAATTCAAGTGGGGTTGTGGTAAAGGCCAGAAGGATAGCACTATTAACCTATTCTGAGAGAAACATGAAGAAGGACGCGGCAAACCGAAGATGGGTGAACGAATACATAAGATTGTGTTTGTGGTTTTAATAATTACAAGTTAATCTAATGTTTGTGTTTTTAATTTATTTTTTTTCCTTTTCCTTTCGCACAGATATTTGTGTAACTAAGCGTATGTTCTCCTTTTTCAAGACTTCAAATCTATGATTAGTATCTGTCACAAGTTTTCTTCTCTTGTTGAAAAGAACATAGAAAAGGAAAAGTACATTTGCAGAAGCTTTGTAGTTCGAGATTGGTGGAATGCGGTGGCTCGGAAACGTAAGATTTTGGAATCAAAATTGGAAAGTGTGAAATCAATAAGTTGATGATGCATAATGAGTTACAATAACATGCCAGCCAAAAAAGTCCGTTGAAAATTAGACATTGTGTCCACATAAAGGAGCCTCTTATTGGGTTTGATTATTTTAGTGGCAGACACTTAGTGCCCAATTATTTATTTCTCCAATACTACAATATGGAAAACAAACTTATGATTATGAAGCTCAAATTCTCTTCTTCGTATATCTCAAAACCATATGAAATGATGGTAAATGATGCGTGGTGATGCCTCTCAGCCTACTAAAAATCAGTTTGTCTTGGCCAAATTCGATGCGCGGCCTGTTCGAAATATATTTGTTTTCCTAATGATATATATAATGAATGGTAACTTGGTTAAATTTTTTTTTTTACTCCTCCCTAGGAACTTCCCCATTTTGCTCTCTTGATTATTTGAACACACAACCTCAAAATTAGAGGTGAAAGGTGCTTACCACTTGAGCAACCTTCTTTTGTCCCTATTTGCCTTAATTAATTAGCTTGTCCCTTCATAGTGGTCTTTCTTTTCCCTCTTGTTTGGCGAGTATATGTGGAATGGTAAGTAATATGTATAAACCTATATTAATTTGGCACTAAGTATGGCATATACTAATTTATATAATCACAATCACTCAATGGTATCTTGTAGAAACTCATAACACGTTAATAACTCTTAGAATGAACAATTCTTTTGGCCTTCTCCACTCTCATGCAAAGAACGAAAATCATTTATCACTCTCTTTTTTCTGACCAGACATTAATAAACCCCAATCAATTAATTTATATCACGCATCATCTTTTATTATTATATATTTTGTGTCACGTCCTTAATTTTTTATATTTATCTGAAACATTTTAACAAGTGCTAGCCTTCTTCTTATGCAAGCTTTCCATACGTGATACGACAAAAAATATATGTAAGATGAAAGAATTTGAATAAATTAGAATTTTGCAGTTGACTAATTTAAAGCAGCATAGTTTTGTTGAATTAATTAATGACACGGTCACACCACCATACCGTGTAATTCAATCCAAGAAAAAAAATACAATAACAACAACTCAGTGAAATCTCATAAATGGGATTTGGGGAGGGTAATGTGTACACAGACATTACCTCTACCCTGGGAAGTAAAGAAGCTATTTTGGAAAGACCTTCGGCTCGAGAGGAAGAATAAAAATAGGTAAATATCAACAACAAGCCAGGAAAATAAAATCAACAATGTATGAACCAAAAAAAAATAGATAGAAGAAAGTAATAGCAATATCAATAGCCAAGCAGTAACAATGACAAAGTACTAAAAACTACCTTAATACTAGCACTCTAAGAAACAACGACGAGGTACTAGCAACTAGCCCTAGTAAAACCCAAACGGTTCAGAAAAATACACTACGACCTATTACCTTTCCCCTCTATCAAGGGCGATATCCTCGGTAAGTGACGAGCGCAAACACAACACAAAATTAATGCTCACTAGCCAAAATAGTATAGATAAATTATCGTCTTCATGGGGATTGGATTTAAACATTGTTCGAATATCTCCAGTTAATTACTATCCAGGAAAATTAACACTTGATTTGCTGACTATTACTATGATTAACTACTAAATTTTAAGGAAATAACAATTGATCACAAAAGACAACACATGAGCACGAAGACATATTAATGAGGAAATAAGGGTAATTGACTAGACATGTGCAAGATAACTAACTCGGGATCCAATTCTTGAGTTAATTCACTTTACAATATGGTTGATTCTCACGAATTCAACCAATAATCAAATTACACTTGAAGTTAATATTTCTTTTTCGATTAAACATTAATTTCAGTAATTAATCCAATTGAAGCACGGTAAGCAATTGCAACAATAAAATGATGTTTATGATCTAAAGGGTAACTTCTCACGAATATTCCCTATTTTCTAGTTCGATTAACAATTCAAGAGGCTCTTTCGATTACCTATTTGAATCAAGAATTTAAACTAGAGCATAAGATGTGAAGAAATTCAATATAAAACTCCTCTTTCGATTAAGCAAATTACTAAATAACTCCACAATGCATATTGAAGCTCTATCAATTAATTCTAACAATTATCAAGAATCGAATCCCTAATCAAGTTATTGAAATATTGTACCTGTCAACACCCTAATAGAAATTACTCCATAGCAATGGAGTAAGATATCTCAAATAAGTTTAAAAACAAAGAAAATATCAATTCCAATGATTTGATACGAACTCTCGTATTGCACCGATTGCAGGTTGAAATCTTGATGAAGTCTTGAGTCTTCATGCCTTGGTTGGTTCTCCAATCTTCTCTAGATCAAAAGTCCCCTCACAATCGTATTTTTGGTGTATTTAAGCCGTCTCAAAACAAATCCGGACGAAACTACCCTTTCCTAGTCGAAATAGGAAATTACTCTGACATTTTCGTACTGCCACGTCGCGCCCCATGCGGCGTGCTTGTGGGAAAATCGAGAGAACTGGGGAAAATCATATCGGACCAACCTTTTCGCTGCCGCACCGAGCCTCGCGACACCCCATGCGGCGGGGCTATGGCTATCAGAGTAAATTCGTTTGTTCATTCTTTGACATTTGGAACCTCGACCCCCGAACATGATCCCGACTTAATTACTTGGGCTTCTACTCAGACTTCAAAGCTCCAACTTGTTTGATTTAGCTCCAAATTACCTTAATAGCTCCGAATCGTTTTCTGCAAGGCATAAAATACGTAATAAGTGTAATTCACTATCATATAAGCTCAGACACACGTAAAATGCAGTAATTAGAGTGCAATACTACGGCTAAACACGGGTTTCTATCCTACAATCAACGCCCCACACTTAGACCATTGCTTGTCCTCGAGCAATCAAACCACACTTCACATATGGATGATTTTTTCATCAAAAAACCTCTCTAACACGTCATGCCATGAATATTTAAAGCAGCCTAAGCACCCTATCATAACTTCCTAACCTCAAGACTTGACTCAAAAGCAACACGCATTTTTTACGACCTGCTCACTTACTCTAACACAGAGGTCAAAGACATTATCTTACCTTCACAAGTTACGTGCCCTCACACAAATAATAGAGAGTAGTTCCACACACAATAAATTTCCAGAACAATTAGGGACTCAAAATAGAAAGAATTCACTCACTCTCAAAAATAAAGTTCATGCGCCACAGAGAATGTACCATAAGCTTGCCCGTAATGTAATACTCTACTAATTGAACTAATTCAGTCAAAAATCAAGTAGGACTTTATTTTGGTTGTAATGTAAGCTGCGCGACAGATAGGATACATATGGATAATAGTGACTACACCTCCTTAAGCCCTTTAATACATTAACATTAACAATCAAACCCCACACTTATGTTGAACCAAACCCCAACCTTCACAACATATTAACACCAAGCTCCAATTTCTTTAAGAACAGACAAAGCAAGATTTACCACTAGCACGAAATCAATTTTTTTTAAGTTCTGATTTATTTTTTCTTTTCAAGCAAACACACTTTTTTTCAATTCTCTACAAGTAGCTCTCACAAATTTTCAAATAGTACACCTTTCTCTTTTTTTATAGTTCCACTCAAAACCCCGACGATACCTCACTTAGCTTTTACAAGCTCTTAATAAAATAAAGTGCTCACGAGAGATAAAAGGTTCAAACAGATAAACAATTCAAACAAAAGGGTCAAGCTTGTAGTGTGGTTGCCAAAGAAGTAGGATTACATGCTCAACGGGCCAACTAAGATACACATTAATTTGGTGGCTAAAAGCATATATCTGGCTCAACAAAGAAATGCCTATATCACTTCTTAGACTAAACAAGACTATTATTTTGCTTTGCAAACACACGGGGCAAGTTCCAGACATCAACCGACATGCACAAAATATCACAAAACCGCACACACATATTGGCACATAAACAAAGTCACAATCAAACAACTTAAGGTACATATCCATGAGTCAAGAATTGAGCCTAGGCATCAAAACTAAGGCACTTACTACTCTCCAAACACAACAACGTCAAGAAAAGTCATCTCCATTTAATACACGGCACAAGACTTCATTATTCCTAATAAAAGAAAAACTAACTACACCCGATTCAAACAAAACCCTTGGAAAAGAACCGCGGCACAAAGAAAAACTAAGGGGGATTTATTACACTACCTCAAAAAGACAAAATACTATTGTCTTCGACTTTAATTCCCTCAAGAAACCAGTTGATGAAATCCATCGTCGGGAAGAGTCGAAACTAAACAATCAATTATTGAATATTACAGGGCGATAGAATTTAGAGTTATGATTACAGACTATATCGTCGAACAAAGAAAGAAACAAATAGAAACAAGTACAAATACAACCACATAGGAGCACCCCACCCTACACTTAAGAAATTGCATTGACCCTAATGTAAAACAGTAAAACAAGATTGAAAAGGTAACTCCCTGAGGCCTGTGGCCTACCCCTCATCAACACCCTCAAAGGTGCGCAGGTACTCTTTAGCATCAGATGGAATATAGTTGGCGTCCTCATCCGGTGGCATCTGTACTCCATTGACCAATACCAACCACTGCTGAGTGACAGCGGAGAGGAGATGGTCCTCCTGCAATTTTTCCTGTCAATCTCATCACGAGCAGCGTGAAGGCGCATATAAGCAAATAGCAGTTGCAGTGTCTCCTCAACACGAACAAACCGATCTATAGGAACAACAGTAATTGGGGGGGGGGAGGGGGGGTCCGTCACAACTATAACATCAAAAGGCGTAAGAGGCCGCATAACCAGAATCGTCCGATCATAACGATACTCCTCCTTCACATTCCGCAGAAGTCACGTGATCATGCTTGGGAAATACAAGTGGAAGGCCCTAAGTGGTCGTACTCGAGACATGTGCTCAAGTGTAATCTTACCCATATCAAACTTTATCCGTGTCAAGATAGCATAAATGAGACACACCTTCAACCGGGAGACGTTAGTGTCGTTCTAGGTAAGCATGATCTTTGCATATATCAACTGGAGAATCACTGTGGCGGGACGCTGGAAATGGCACTTCTTCATGTCTTTATGGAACTCATTAGCATCTCGCATCCATGTGGCAAGAGACACCGCGCCACATAGCTAGCGTCTGATACTAGGATAGGGGGCCGACGCAGCAACCTTAGGAACAACTTATGCGAATGCTCTGTGAATCGGATAACTTGATTTATTACCCGAAAAGAAAATTGAATCACCTTGCCTTGAACTTGCACATCATATACCGCATCTAAACTGGCCTCAGATTGCAGTTAGCATGGAATTCCTTAACTATGTTCACATTCACCGACTCACCGGGACGGAACAAGCTTTCAAAACCCAAGTATCTGATGTTGTTGTAGATCCCAGAGTACTTTTTGGCGAGCTTACCATCATCAACACCGACTTCTGGGTCAGGACTCACTGCCGAAATAAACCACAAGTCACAGTAAACAGGTCAGTTTTGCACCTCCTCCACACATAACTCCGCAGTTTGAGGACTATGTACAGGTTGATGACACTCCCCTGCCAACTTCTACTAATGACAAGCAGAACAAAGAACCAACAATCTTAATTCCTCCCCCACTCAAGGTCTCTTCTAACTTTGACAAACCAAAGTACCCCAAGAAACCTACTAAACCACCAACAGTTATGCCAACTGCTACACCAGTCATCCAGAATACACCAACCACTAAGACAATCCCTCCACGTAGCACCAATAACAAAGGGAAAAACCAAACCAGTACAACACCTCCTCCCCCCACTGTTACTCAATCATTTGTTACTAGACTGAGAGCACGACATGAAGCTGCGATAGCCCCAATCTAGTTTACTCCTCCAGTTATCACAACAAAACAAGGAAAGCCAGCCGTAATATTCAAAAGAGAAGACTACATGATTAAATTTGCAGAAAGATGCAAATACACAGTGGTAGGCAAGTTCCTCAACACAATGCCAAGAATGGAAGTCATTAGGAAAAGTTTCATAGCCCAGACAGAGCTCAGAGGAGCAGTCAAAATTGCACACTTCAATGCTAGAACTGTCTACATTGATTTGGACAATGAGTATGATCATGCTACAAGTCTGGACCAAACAATTCATGTACATACAAGGTCAAATGATGAAGCTGGAAGCATGGAACCCGGCTTTCAAACCAAACGAGGACTCACCAATCGTCCCAGTTTGGGTAGTCGTTCCTGAGCTTCCATGGCATCTGTACTACATGGAAATACTCACTCATCTGCTCTCGCCAATAGGAAAAGCTCTCTTCCTTGACCTTGCCTCATTTCAAAAAACCAGAGGGAGTGTTGCAAAGGTCAAAATTCAAATCGACCTCACCAAAGAAAGGCCAACACATGTGTGGCTAGGCTATGATGAAGATGTGAATGGAGATGGTCAGTGGCTGGAAGTTCAATACGAAAATGTCCCGGAATACTGCACACATTGCAAGCATCAGGTTCATTTAAATCAAAATTGCCAAGTAAAAAAGAAAAAGGAAGAGAACCAGAAAAGAAAAGAAGGAGATGCAGTTGCAAGTAGTAGTTCACAAGGTCAAAGTCTTTCCAAAAATAAAGCTACTACCTCCCAGCAAAAAGAAAAAATAATGACTGCCACAACTCTGTTGATATCAAAGGAACGGAACAAGGATTAAAATGCACAGAACCACCAACAGAGCGGGGAAAATCAAACATCAGGAGCTATTCCACCAAAGGATGACTGGCAAGTTCAAAAGAAGAAAATTTTTAGAGGTTACGACCAGACCAAGCAGCAACAACAGACCTACCAGCCCAAGCCAAAGGAAAGACATACCAACAAAGCACATACTCAGCCATCCAATCAAGCTACACAGTCAGGTATCCTCTGTACTCATCCTCAGGTAAGTTCAGAAAATATTATTGTAGAACACCAAAAGGTCACTCCCCAGTCCCATACCCTTATTCTTGCTTCTGATGATTTAATTGTTGCCCCCCAATCCCACAATATTTCTACTGTCTCTACTGCTATTGAAGTTGACGGAGGAAAGGAGGAATGTCAGGGCGACCCTAG
>MCJB01048666.1:74959-114946 GCA_002018475.1 Nicotiana obtusifolia | reverse complement strand
ACCCACCCTATTCTACCCCATACTTGCACCCTATGGTCTTTTATGAGGCCATTTTTTAAATTATGTCGTCGTTAGTTCAGTGAGCTAAATTTCATCTTTAAAAGTAGTTGGATAAATTTTTATTTTACAAAAAATTATTTACCCACTAAGTTAACAAGGACATAATATGTAGTAGACACGAAAAGGGTTATTTTTGCAAATTCCCACCCTACCCTCCATATTTGCATTGTATGGCCCTTTTTTAAGGTCACACTTTATGTTCTCTCCCCGAGAGACCAAGGAGCTAAACATCATCTTTAAAAGTAATTAGATGAATTTTTATTTTATAAACAAATTTACCCATTGAGCTAATATAGATACAATAGTAAACAAGGGTAGTCCGGTACACAAACCATCTCATATTCATACAGGGTCGGGGGAAGGACCACACCGCTAAGGGTGCGATGTAGACAGCCTACCCTAATGCAAGCATTAATAATTGCTTTTACGACTAAAACCCGTGACCTATATGT
The DNA here is from genome assembly GCA_002018475.1 of Nicotiana obtusifolia. Classification (NCBI taxonomy): domain Eukaryota; kingdom Viridiplantae; phylum Streptophyta; class Magnoliopsida; order Solanales; family Solanaceae; genus Nicotiana; species Nicotiana obtusifolia. The sequence goes on along the minus strand of MCJB01048666.1, from coordinate 114,434 downwards.
TACACAAAAATAACTTTACTATTGTTCCAGTGCCTCGCTTTAATATAGATATAATAATAGACTTACAAAAAAAGCCATTTTTGCAAATGTCCCACTCTACCCCCACTTCTTTACTGGACTGAGTACACTGTGTATTGTCCACTAGGCCATCCCCATCATTCCAACCCAAAAGTAGGTGTACAAAAGCTGGTTTGTTACTTCACCAGCATGTTCAAAAGTACACTACTACTAGAAATTTTTTCTTGGCCCATTTTTAAAATGATGGGCCCATGGGCCCATTTTAGATTTTGGGAATTGAAGGCAACAATTAGTAACTTTCACTGTCGGTGGGTGGATTGTTTGCTACTGTACATGTTTCAAACTGCTATATTGCTGATACACAAAGTGAGTTCAGCAAAACTTTCTCATACATCTTTTCAGGAGTAGTACAACAATAACAAATTCAGTATAAATAGGGGGTCTAGAGAGGATAGTGCGTACGCAGCTTTACTTCTATCTTATGTAGATAGAGAAGTTATTTTCGGTAGACCCTCAACTCCAAGCAATCACACAAATCACCAGAATATAAAGAAAAATACAATAGTATAAAAGTCGGGGAAGCAGTAACAGCAGCAAAGAAGTAGAACAACCAAAACACAAGCAATATCAGGTAGTAATAGAATTTTAAGCATATGAAAATACTAAAATATGCATCACTACTACTGAAAAGAGAGGGAAGACGTGCAATTGCCTACTAGCTTTCTACCATAATCCTCGCCCTTCACACCCGTCTATTGTCTCTTCAGAAGTAGTCATCTCTATTTAGAGGCGGAGTTAATGGGAAATTTATAGTTCGTATTAATTATTGAAAATTAAATAATAATACGTGTTTAATAAATTTTTTAATATAAATATATGATTTGAACAAAAATTACTGAATTCGTCCGAACTCATAACTAATATTGTAGCTCCGCCTCTGATTCTATTATCTTGAACGGTTACCCTTTGCCTTTGTCCCTACTTGTTTTGCTTCTCTTTTGGTGAATTGGCTATTCATTCTTTTCCTTCTTTATGATAACTCACTTCTTAAAGATCCATCTGTCTTCTTACATATACCTACATCTATAGATGACTAATAAAAAGCCAAATAATCAAACTTGTAACGTGTCAAAAATTTGCAAAAGAATTAATATTAAAATCACATGCATAAGCTAAGTGTTATTTTCTTTTCATATTTTATGATGACACATTATATATATAGGTAGTGATATGTAAAACTGAAAGAGACATAGAGTTCTTGAAATACTTAATTTGGGAGTTCTCAAGTGTCACATGGACTATCATGTGATGATATGGAATTTCAAGAAATGAACATGAATCCTGTTATGGTAGGGTAAAGGGGCCATGATCATGAGATGAGATGGAGATAAGAACTTAACACATTGGCGGCAGAGGCAGAGGCGAATTTAGAATTTAGAATTTAGAATTGATGGATTTATTTTACTTATATATTTGCATATGTTTATATAAATTGAATGTGAAATAATAAATTTAGCTGAACTCGCGTACAATCCACCTTTACTGGAAAAGAGATAAATGAAAACCAAACTAAGGCAAGAAGGTTGGTTTGGGGAGGAGGGGAGTACATGGGGGAGTTAGTTGGGAGGCGGAACCCCCTTCACTTGTTAATTGTATTACATATATTTGGCTAATTCTTTTTTAAATATATATATAGTAAATATTAAATCTCGTTAGTTAAAATTTTAGCTCCGCCGCTGCAGCCTACAGGGAATGATTCGTAACAGGACATGTTGGGGCACAGTAGCATGTGGTTGAGCTCACAAACGGAGAAGCAGAATGAGGAGGAAAACAAAGAAGTGTCCTTTTCTTTGCAGCAAGTAATATTTACTTAGTGAAGCAGAAGTGAAATCCAAGAGTTCATTCATACCTTTTCCTCATTCTTTCTTACAAACTTCATTTTTTAGGGGATTGGTGCTTTGGGTTGGGTGGCGTGGGGGTGGATTGGGGGGGGCGAAATTACGTGAGAGAAAGAACCTTTTGGTGGAGTTCAATCCCCCGGAGGACAGAATAGCACCTCTTAGTGACTAGAATGGACTTTTGTATGCTTTTTATGCAAAGTAAAATAATGAATCATTATTTAGTTTGTTAGAGGAGGAATTGAAGCACTAATGAATCAAGAATTAAGCATCATAGATTCTGAGTTAAATATCTTTCTATTTTTGCTTCGATTTTTAATTGGTGTGCCCTTCCGTATATTTTTTCTAAGCCGAGGGTCTTTCGGAAACAATCTTTTTGCCTTCTTGAAGATAGAGGTAAGGTCTGGGTACATAGTACATACTATCCTATCAGACTCTGTTTGTAAATTTACACTGCGTTTATTGTTATTGTAAATTCTGAATGGAAAGAGCGATTTAAAATATAAATCAAGCTCTATCTAAACTTATGCACATATATATTGAATTTGATACCAAAATACTGAATTCACTACTGGAAAAGGGAGGCTAAAGAAAGTAATGTATTAATTTAAGAGCAAAGCCTAAGAGGAAGTGTTCTCTTGCTAATATATAATTATTGGTTGTCTACTTGTTGATAATAGAAGTAAGGGTTTACTCTTAATAGCCCCCTTAATAGGAACACAAATTGCTTGATATACATCTAAGAGTCCAACTAAATTAAATTCGTGTAACGTAATATCTATTAAGAGGTAGCTTTTTATATCCGTACTATATAAGAGTCCAACTAAATTAAATTCGTATAAGGTAATATCTATTAAGAGGTAGTTTTTTATCAGAGTTTTTTTTTTCATTCCCAAGACTGTAATCAAAACCGTTAGTTAAGAGCGGAGCGATCATATCCGTACGGTCACAACCCTTGATAATTTTATGGGCGCTATCTTTAGTTACTCCCACATTATTATCAAATTAAGTACTATATATGGTAATACAACTTACCTAAAGTATTGGATTTACTTTTTCCACTAAGTAAATAACTTACCTTAAGTATTGAATTACAAACTTTTTATTTCATGTTTGCATTTTACTGTATTATAACGTAAAACCGTACATTCGTTTTCATTTTTTTTTTCTCGGTATAATTATCGAATATACGCACTATTAAAAACATTTTTATTTCTTTTTTTTTTTTGCTCGTTATAATTATCGAATATACGCACTATTAAAAACCTCTGATTAATGATGAAAAATCTCATCAATTCCACCATGTCGTTTGGTAGTGCACGCTCGTTTTCACTACCAAAAAACTCTCATTTTCAATCTGCTTATACATACCTAAATTATATAAGTATGGAAAAATGCTTAGAAAAGTTTTATCTTCTACAATTATTATACATCCTGAGGTGGAAGATATTTTTATCAATCCATTAATTAAGTTTTACTCCATCCGGTTCATTTTAGTTAATTTTTTGACTTTTGTTTGTAGTCCATAATATTTGATTTATTTCAAATATCAAGAAAGAATTAACTTCTTTTTTCAAACTTATCCTTGGAGTAAAGAGTGTAGGAATATTTATTTTCAATGAACAAATTAAGGTTAATATGGTCAATAATATTATTAATTAATGCTAAAAAATAAATTTCTTAATATGTGTAAAAATAATTAAAAGATGACTTAAAGTGGACCGGAGGGAGTACATATTTAGGTAACTTATACACTGAAAAATGGGAGAAAATTACATGTGTTTATTGCATTTTTCACTCTTTATTGAAAATTGAAATCTTTAAGTCTCAATCAACGTCGGAGATAATAATTTTTTTCACATAGCTAAATAAAACAGATTACATCCTTATTTATATCTTTTTTTGGAAAACATAAAATAAACAAAATGTGCCTCTTCCCTAATAATTTAGATATTTTTGATGATGTGATTATATAATTCAATTTGATGACGATAGAGATTTTAGATTCAAAAAAGAAATATATTCACATCCTAACCATAATAAAATAATAAAAATGTATATTTAAGAATTATTTAATTGTTACTTTCACAAGATTTTCGAAGAACGAAAATTCTAAGAAGAAACAAAAAAGATTTTAAATTAGAAGAAAGCATGACCGTTGGGAAAAGAGATAAGCAGACAAGATAGATTTTAAAGGGACAAAACACATAGCATAAAATGTAGCATTAGGTATAAATAATTAAACGTAAACTTTATTTAATTAGACACATAATTAGATTGTTACTCCCAAAGTGGGATAATTTGCTTTAAAATTCTATAAGGGATCACATAATTTAATACTCCGTTTGAGATAACTATTGACATTTTTGGTATTAGATTATATTTACATAAGCTAATACCTGCAACTTAATATAAGATAAATGTAATTCTAATTATACCGAAATTGATATTTTTATCCCTATAGCCAAACTATGGGCAAAAAAGGGTAGCATAGTGTATAAGGCATCCCGCTCACGCAAAGTCCGAGAAAAGGCCGCACCTTAAGGGTATGATGTTAATAGTAACCCTAATGCAAGCATTAGCAATGCTTCTACGGCTTGAACTCGTGATGTATAGGTAACACGGAGATAGCTTTACCTATGCTCCAAGGCTCTCATTCTATGTAAACAACCTATCCTATGCAAATATTAGTGACTATTTTCACGGCTCGGATCTGTGACCTTTAGGTCACATGGAGATAATTTTTTCGTTGTTCTAAGGCTCTCCTTCTATGTAGATAGCTTATCCTAATGCATGCATTAGTGAATGCTTCCACGGCTCGAACATGGGACTTGTAGGTCACACGAAGACAACTTTACCGTTATTCAAGGGCTCCCATCTATGTAGACAACCTACCCTAATGCAAATAGTGACTGTTTCCACTGCTCGAGCCTCATGAAGATGACTTTACCGTTGTTCTAAGGCTCCCATTCTATAGACAGTCTATCCGAATGCAAATATTAGCGGTTAATTTCATGACTCAAACTTGTAACTTATAAGTCACACAAAGACAACTTTATTATTGTTCTAAAGCTCCCCTTCTATGTATACATTCTACCCTAATTAATATAAATATTAGTAATAACTTTTACAGGCTCGAATCAGTGACCTATATAAAATCCGACGACAACTTTAACGTTGCTCCAAGGTCCCTATGTAAGAAGATGAAAAAAGGAAAATGTAACAATGGTCATGATAGATGGCAATGAAACAATAATAAAATATGGGGGTTTAACTGAAAAAGCAAGAAAAACAGAGGCCTCGATTTACGAGGGTTTCTGAGCAAAAAAATGAAAGAATTAATATTTTAATTATGACGAGGGGTTCGAAAAAAAGTACGGATTGGTCCGTGAAGATTCTCTAACTGGCAGTGACAGAGTTTGTTATCTTTGTGTGCTTAACAAACCAACCTGACAATTTTATCTTTTTACACTTTATTGAACTATGTGATTCTTTTTATTTTTTGGGTTTTTGCTTTCCATTTCTACCCTTGTTAATCAACTAAAAATAATACAAGTTTTTAAATTTAATTAACTTTTTAATGTTGCAACTTGCAATTAATCATGGGCTGTTTGCATGCCCTCCCTCACTTCATATGCCATTTAGATTAAAACAATCCCACGTGGTAGACGAATAATATCCCTCTATTCTTAATCAGAAATTTTGAAGTCGAATTTTGGGAATGAACAAATTTTAATCTTAATTTATTTTTCTGTGTGATAGCATCTACTATACCAGGAATATCAATGAACCCGATTATTGCAATTGCTCAGGATAGTCTTTTTTAGCTTCTAGGGTCTATTTCTTAGTTCAAGATCCCTCTTACTAACTGGAATCAAACGGAAAACTCTATTTATTCTGGTGTGGATGGCAGGCAGGCCTATATTTCTTAGTTTTAATAGGACTCCTTACAAGCGTTGTTTCTATCTACTATTATCTAAAAATAATAAAGTTATTAATGACTGGACGAAACCATAATAAGCATTACATGGTATAAATTTGAATCAGTCGAAACTCTTATAGCAAACATTGAAAAAAATCTCACATATAAAAATATTTTAATAATAATTTTGAAATAGTTTGCGTGATATATAATTACAGAGAGTAATTGTGTGCTTAATTTTAAGAAAATTGTGTTTGTTTTTGTGAGATTTTTAGGTTTTAGATATGTTTTTCGAGAATATTTGAAGAATGAAAGTTTTTAAAGGCAAACTTTGTGTACTAAAGGCAAGATCAGCTTGGCTTAGCAGTGAATACCACAATATGTTAATATTATTAACATGTCCAATAATTTTTTGATTATATAACAAGAACAATTGCACTCATTGGTCATAGCATAGATCTATTCATGCCTTTGAAACACTACTGCAGTGACCATCTGGTGGACTGAGAAGTACCCCTCCATCATCAACTAGTGGTGTCGTGTTCAAACTCTGATAATTAAGTCACTTTTAACAGAAAGTATTTTACCCTCAAAGTGAGATTTTCCAACGCAAGTTCGAATTAGTTGGACATCAAATACTAATTAAGAAAGAAAAAGAAAGCAAAAAATGAAGAAAAGGAGAGTGGAGTGAGCAGAGAAGAACCTACCCTTTGGGTAGGGGGACACCTGACCTTGTAACTTCAAAAAAATTATATATATCTTAAATAACAGGTATATAATTTGGTTGACACCCTAAGATTTAAATTTTAGGAAGCTGCATTTATCGATTTAGGGGCACAACTCGCCTTTTAATTTGCTGGTTGAGTTCGATTCCGACTTCAATATTTGCTCAAACTTTTATTTGACAGTGGTGATCCCGTCACTTTCAAATCTTCAATCTGCCTCTAAGAATGAGGTAGGTTGAATTTTGAAGTAGTGATGTATGATTAAGAAATTAGTAAAAAGGGTATGAATGGCAATGAAGAAAACAAGAATTGGGTGTGCAATCAAGAACAAGAGAGTGAATTGGTCTCATTTGGACAATAAAAACAAAAGAATAGCTGGAAAACGTCTAATAACTCTATAGTTCACTGTTTTTGAACTTTACCTGCAGAAGCTAAAGCTCATCTCACAATTTGATGTAACTTCACAAAAAAGGCAAATAGAGAGAGAGAAATGGACAAAGAAAACCATAACTTTATATGATTGGATGACACGTGCCTTCCCATGATTAGACGTAGCTGTAGCCCACATTCAGACAGTTGCATTTCAGGAGTCGTCACACTGTTCATTGCGTGGACGAAACCTTCTTACATTACTCTCTATCAATTTATCTCATTCGACGTTTAGTATTCGCATTAAAACTTAGGGTAATATTGATTCACATCGCGTAAGATTATTGAGAATGCCCCCACCCAATAGCCAATAGGCCGAAAAAGGTTATAGTTAATTGCCCTTCCCGTTATCATCAAACAAAAGACTACCATACACGCTTTTTGTCGGCAAACTTTGAACCCGTAATATTTAATTAAGGTTGTAATGATCAAATGGAGGAAAGTCTTGGCATAACTGGTAAAATTGTATCATGTGATCAGGGGATGACGGGTTCGAATCGCAGAAAAACAGCATCTTGTAGAAATACAAGGCAAGACTGCGTACAATGGACCCTTTTGATTCGGCCCTTCCCCGAGTCCCTCCTTCCTCTCCTAGCGTGCATAGTACAAGCTTAGTGCATTGGGCTGCCCATATATAATAATCCAATTCATTCCATCACAATTCTCGAATGTAACATCTATGGATTAAAACTAGATAAAAAGCCTAAGTTGGTCTTTCTGCGGTCGAAAAGTGCAGAAAATATATATATTCTTTGTATATAATACGTATATATTTATTTTATTTTTTACTGTGGTTTAAAATCGCCCTCTGTTGTACTTCAACTTGGAGCTTCATTAGGGGTCAAAAGGTAAAAACAAATTTTTTTTCTTATCACGCGGTAACATTAGACCCAAAGTGTTAAAAAAAAATATAAATTAAGTTGCTCAATTTCCGACTATACATGAGCAAATTTGACATTTTTTTCTTTTCATTAACGAAATAAAGAGTATTTATTATATATATATATTTTACATATAGTTCTAGGTTTGCTGTTATTTATCAGATTACAATTAACGTTTATCGTTAAAATCAACTTATAAAATTCCATGCATTCCCCTAACTATATAATTAGGGGTCGTTTGGTAGGTTGTGCTAAGTAAAATAATTCTGTATAAAAATTTAATTCGTCCAATATAATGTTTGGTTGTTCAATTCAATTTATGCATACCTAATACATGGATTACTTATACCTCATAGGAGGGCTTAGCTAATACCAAGGAAACCAAGGGATTACTAATCCCTGCATTAATTATACATGGATAAGACCCTAAAATTACTAAACCGCCCTCAAACCCTTTTTCTAAATTTCTTTATATACAGAAATAAGAATATGCAGGGGTATAATTGTAAAGAAGATTTTGTACAATTTTAAACCAAACACAAGCTTAGATTATATATTGCATAGCTAATTTTTAATACAATGAACCAAACACTTGATAAAAAATAATCTCAACACCCACATCCCTGTATTACTTATATCTGTATTACTAATCCCTACATTACTAATCCTATATTACTTGTGTTCGTAACAAACGACCCCTAAAAGATATGGCAAAGTTAATGCAATGCAGACATCAGTTAGCAGTATCCAAAAAGTTGCTAAGCTGTAAAAGTTAGCTTTGGACTCTTGTACTCCACACAATTTTCATCACAAATTTTGAAAATCTATATCTACAATAAAAAATAAAAAAATATATTTATTTCATGTACTTTCCCATCATATTTCAGAATCGATGTAACCATACAAAAGATACTGGATTCTACTTTCCCATTTCTGAACACTATACTAGCTAGTATTGTTATTCAAGAAAGATAATACAAGTCAGAAAAGTAAAAGATAATTAAATGGATAAAGCAATTGTGTCATTATAGTGAAATGACTTGATCTTAAAATTAATTATTTGGTAATGAGCATCAAACCTGATTATACATGTGTAAAACAAAAGATTTATTTTTACTATTAGCTTTGTAATTACACGCTTTATAATCCGAGGTGTACTCAGGATTTGATGATCGTGGAGGCACCACGATATTTAATATAAATTTGTCATTGCTCATAAAAGATTGGTATAGAAGCGGGCTTATGCTAATATCTAACTATTTTTAAAAAATATATGCAAGTATACATAGAGTTTTTGTCGAAATTTTCAGATGCCGGTAATTCCTCTCCCTGTATTATTCGTCCGCCTTTGTTCATAACCTAATAGAAACTAGGGGTTGAACTTGGCATTTTACACGTAGGTACATATCTGAAATTTATGCTTGATGGGTTCAACGTTAAGATTTACTATATTGAAGTCGTTGTACATTTGAAATTTCTTGTTTAAAGTTTGATATTTGTTAAAATCTAAATGATTCTGTTTATCCACATTTAATGGATCTTGAGCTTATTATTAGATATCGAAAGACGTCATTATTCACAATAATTTACTTATAATTTCTCTTTTCGGATTTAACTAACAGGTGTTTGGTTAATCTAAATTCACCCAGGTAAATATTCATTATAACGGGTTTTAACGCTCTTGTAGGGCTCGAAAATCAATCTCTAGTGAAAAATAAAAGAATCTTTACTATTCCACTATACCTCTTGTGTTGAGTTGTCCCACATCGAAGGGATTTGAGGTCTTTGGTCTCCTTATATGGTCTTGGCCAATCTTCATCTCATAAGCTAGCTTTTGGGATTGAGTTAGGCCCAAGGTCTATTTATCATGGTATCAGAGCCAGGCTCATTCCAATTATTGTTACCGATGTTGGACCCCCATTTATGTTGTCCACGCTCCAGAGTGCAAGCCTGGGCGTGAGGGGGTGTGTTGAGTTGTCCCACATCGGTGGGATTTGAGGTCTTTGGTCTCCTTATATGGTCTTGGGCAATCCTCATCTCATAAGCTAGCTTTTGAGATTGAGTTAGGCCCAAAATCCATTTATCACCTTGATGGTAATTTTTATTAAATACACAAATGTGTCGCTTAACACAAATTTTCAAGACTAGTAATAATATACTTTATGGATTCTTACACAAATTTTGACTTGTGAATAATAATTAGAAGAATCTTTTGATTACATGCGCAATTATGGGTTTGATTTGAGTTGTTGAGTGCCTAATGAAGTAACAATGATTTATTTAGATAGAAATGGCTTTTTTCAATTTGATTCGTTGACCGATAATTTTACTAACTCTTTTGACCATCTAAAAAGATTATAAATGATGTTAACTTCCATTAACAGTGTGATTTTGATTGATGGTGGTATTTAAAGAAGATAACCCAAGATCACTAATTATAATTCGTTACTTGTGGAGGTCTAATTAGGCCCATCAAACCTATTAATGATTAGTATATAAGCATGATTTGAGGATCTTGAAAATGAAATAAAGAAGAGTTTACGTTTTATGCACTTACGGAACTATAAAATAATGAAATAGTAATTAACCTATTATCACATGTTAAATTATATTTATAACATTTAAGAAGTTGCGTTGCCAGTGTATATGATTTAAATCAAATAAGTTTTTTTTTTTGTTCACATGGCGATCCGTACTCGTTTTAGGGGCCCGATTAATTCAGATTCACGCTATGTAAAGTATTCTCTATAAAAAGATTTTATCCATCCAGCGATCAATACTCGCTTTGGCGCCCCGATACGCAAGGATCTTTAGAGCGGAAAGTGTTCTCTATAAAAGAATTTTATCCATCCCACTATAATCCGTCCGGATAACGAGAAAAAGTTTACTCAATGGGGCTTTTGCCTTAAAAATAAAAATTTCTATAAATAGTAATGACAGATTTGATTAATACCATTGAGGGGGAATTGTGGGGGTTTTCTTTAACCATATTTGAAGGATGAATTTGAGCTAATCTTTATGCTAAAGATGTGATATGGTGGGGATGGGATTTGCTAGTAGATCTTTAAGCATATCCCTTTTTTTGCTCAATTGTTGTTTGTCTTTACTAAGTCTTAAATTACTTTTTTAAGCTTATGTTTTTATTTATTTTAAAAGAAAAACTATACAAAAAGATAGCTTTTTCTCCAATTATTTATTTTGTCTTACATGGTTTTTATCGTTCATTTTCAATTATACGATCTCAATAATTATAAGCTCAATTTTCGTACATTTTCAATGTTCAGTTCAGTTAGTTTTGTCTCAATTTCTTTTCCAAGTATGGTACAATTTTTTTAATAAACAAACGAACTGAAGAGCCAAAAATTGCAAATTTGTCTTCTTTTCCTCATATTGACAAATAATAAACTTTTGCAGTTGAAATATTAAACCCGTTTCGTTTTGCAACATAACTCTTCCGATTGTAATAGCTAAAAGAATTTGGAGCATTTCGTATACGGATAAAATCGAGTTCAAAATTTAGTCGAGCTTCCGAATTCCTTTGGCCAGGATCGAAATATTTGAGATCGGGTGAAGTTGAGCTCGAAGATCGATCTGACGTCTAACACCATTGCCAAGATCGGCACATGCTGATTATGATCGAACCCAAATGTCAAAGTTAGCCATCGACACCATCGGATTTGCCCTCGAATTTATCGAAGGCCTAACAAGTACTGTTTCTAACGGTCTCGAAGAAAGATTTGTCAATTTATCCGACAGGGGTCCTTGATTTTCGCCATTAACCAATCATTATGGCAGAAATCACGGAACGAGTCAAAAAGGGACCAACGGTTAGCAAATCATGGACTTTTGCCTTTTATAGAACAATAAGATGATATCTTAAAGGTAGGTTTTCCCTAATATATAAAGGGGACTTAACAATTCATGAGACATATTGTAACATATACTGATAAGCAATACATTCTCTAAGTTCTTACTCTTTGATATCTTTGTGTCAATAAAAGTGCATTCAACTCAAGGGTAGCTTACTCTCCTAAGCTGAAATCATCCAATTCGTGTGGTTTGCAGTTGATTTATTGCTATTTATTTCAACTGCAATCTAATTTATCTCTTTGTATCAAGTTAATCCGCATATCCTTTAAAACCCAAACAAATTCAATTGTTATCCGATTTTTTGGGTAAACAGTTTGGCGCTCACCGTGAGACTAAGGATAATAGTGGTTATTTGATACAAATCCCCATAACACACACTACTTTATACTTGCTCTTTGAAGTGTCTTTGATTTCAGGCTAAAAATGCCAAACTTTTAATTAGGACCCCTACGTATCGACGACGAGTACGGTCATCAGGGTGAGAATAACAACATGGCACACGGTAACGTAGGACCACCTACTGATCCCGTTGGAATTCCGATCGTATATCCGAATGATGTTAATTCACATGTGGCTATCGACGCAAACTTGCCTACCGACCCCGAAAATAACATCCGTGGTAGGGCCCAATCGACAGCTCGAAACAGTAAAACAATGAAAAAGATAGGATCAGCCTACAATTGATTTTCGAAATGCTGCAAGCTCAACAAGTGGCGATAGCTCAGTTGCAGAGTCTAAGCTAGACGCCTAGCAGGGTTGAACCCAATCCCGCCCCATGAAGTCACCCGCAAAAATGAACCGGTCGTAGTAAGGTCAAATGAACAAGAATCGGGTACTAACCTCGAGATTATATAGATGCTCGAGGAGCTGATAAAGCGGATAGAATCAGGGGAAAAGAAAATCGAAGCGAACGACAAAAAGGTAAAAACCTACAATTCCAGGGTAGATCAAATCCCAGGAGCACCTCCAATGTTGAAAGGATTAGATTCCAGGAAGTTTGTGCAAAAACCTTTTCCTCTGAGTGCGGCTCTTAGGCCGATCCCCAAGAAATTCCGTATGCCCGAAATACCTAAGTATAACAAAACGATCGACCCAAACGAGCATGTAGCCTCTTACACATGTGCCATTAAAAGGAATGACTTGGAAGACGACGAGATCGAGTTTGTTCTACTGAAAAAATTTGGGGAGACCCTGTTAGTGATCTGAAAAATGGGAGACAAATTAAGAATGTACATAGATTATAAGGATTTGAACAAAACGTGTCCCAAGGACTCTTTCCCTTTGCCCAACATTGATCTCATGAACGATGCCACGGCTGGCCACGAGACCCTCATTTTTCTTGATGCCTATTCCGGGTACAACCAGATACAGATGGACTCGAATGATCAGAAAAAAACCTCCTTCATCACTAAGTATGGCACGTACTACTATATCGTGTTGCCATTCGCATTAAAAAACATCGGTACCACTTATTAACGCCTAGTAAGCCGGATATTTGAGGAAAAAATAGGAAAACCGATGGAGGTATACATTGACGATATGTTGGTTAATTCCCTGCAAGCAGAGGACCATTTAAAAAATTTGCAGGAAACCTTCAGTATGTTGAAGAAGTACAATATGAAGCTCAACCCGAAAAAATGTGCATTCGGAGACGGATCAGGTAATTCTTCGGGTTCATGGTATCCAATTGAGTAATCGAGATCAACCCCGAGAAGATCAAATCCATCGAAGATATCATGGTCTTGTACAACGTAAAGTCCATGTAAAGGCTAATCGGGCGCATAGCCGTCCTCTGGCGATTTATTTCGAGGTCGTCCGATAAAATCCATTGATTCTTCGCACTATTGAAAAAGAAGAATAACTTTTCATGGACTCCGGAATGCCAATGAGCTTTGGAGGAGCTAAAGAGGTGCTTATCGAGCTCGCCGCTGCTTCACACACCAAAGATAGATGAACAACTGTACGTGTACTTGGCGGTCTCGGAGATAGCAGTAAGTGGAGTCCTAGTTCGGGAAGAATGAGGTGCGCAATTTTCAATTTATTATGTTAGTAGGACTTTAGGTGAGGCCGAAACTAGGTACCCTCACCTAGAAAAACTAGCGCTCGACTTGCTAAGTGCCTCCAGGAAACTAAAAGCATACTTCTAATGTCACCCCATATGTGTTGTAACAACTTAACCGTTAAGGAACGTTATGCATAAGCTCGAACTCTCGGGCCGATTGGCCAAATAGGCCGTGGAAGTAAGTGGTTACGATATTGAGTACCGACCTCAGACCGCTATAAGTCACGAATTTTGGCATATTTCGTGGCCGACTTTACCTCGACCTTAATACCTGAGGTCGAGAGAGAGTTATTGATTAACTCGGGGACTTCCTCTGGAATCTGGACCTCTTCATGGACGGTGCCTCAAATGCAAAAGGGTCCGGACTTGGCATCGTACTAAAGCCACCAACAGGTAATATAATTAGGCAATCTATTAGTGAAATTGACTAACAACGAGGCCGAATATGAGGCCATGATTGCATGCTTTGAATTAGCCAAAAGTTTGGGGCAGAGGTTATCGAAGCCAAGTGCGACTCATTCCTTGTGGTAAACAAAGTTAATGGGACATTCGAGGTCAGGGAAGAACGAATGCGGAGATACTTGGACAACTTACATGTGACATTGTATCGGTTCAAAGAATGGACTTTGCAATATGTACCTCGGGATTAAAACAGCAAAGCTGATGCCCTCGCTAACTTGGGATCGTCGGTCGAAGACAACGAGATCAACTCGGGAGAAGTTGTACAACTTATGAGATCAGCGGTGGAAAAAGGCCACGCCGAGATCAACTCAACGAGCCTAACTTAGGACTGGAGGAATAAGTACATGGAATATCTTAGGACCGGAAAATTTCCCTTGGACCCGAATGAATCGAGGGCTCTGCGTACAAAGGCAGCCCGATTTAGCCTGTCCGAAGACGGAACCCTGTTCAGAAGGACATTCGATGGCCAACTTGCAATATGTCTTGGGCCGAGGGATACTGAGTACGTTTTGAGTGAAATCCACGAAGGCACCTTTGGAAATCATTCGGGTGCTGAATCATTGGTTCGAAAAATAATCAGAGCCGGTTGCTACTGGATCAACAAGGAAAATGACTCAAAGGAGTTCGTTCGAAAATGCGATGGATGCCAAAGGCATGCTCCGATGATTCATCGAGTAGGAGAGCCTCTACATTCAGTCTTGTCACCATGACGTTCATGAAATGGGTGATGGACATCGTTGGCCCCCTTCTACGGGCACCCGGTAAGGCTCAATTTATTTTATTTATGATTGACTATTTTTCTAAATGGGTGGAAGCACAGGCATGTGAGAAGGTCAGAGAAAAAGAAATCATCGATTTTTTCTGGGACCACATCATATGTCGATTCGGAATACCAGCCGAGATATTGTGCGACAACGGGAAACAATTTATTGGCAGCAAAGTAAGCAAGTTTCTCGAAGACCATAAGATCAAAAGGATCTTATCCGCTCCCAACTACCCTAGTGGGAATAGATAGGCAGAATCCACCAATGAAACCATAATCCAAAACCTCAAAAACAGGTTGATCGATGCCAAATGAAAATTGAAGGAAATGCTACATGAGGTCTTATAGGCATACCGTACAACCTTGAAGTCCAGTATCAGGGCCACCCCATTTTCTTTGGTTTATAGTACCAAAGTTTTAATACCAGTCGAGGTCGGAGAACCAAGCATCATATTCCGATATGCAATAAAGGAATCGAACAATGAGGCTATGAGTACGAAGCTGGAGCTATTAGATGAAAGGCGCGAAGCCGCCCTTGTCCGGTTGGCCGCCCAAAAACAGCGGATCGAAAGATATTACAATCGGAGGGCCAACCTTCGACACTTCAATACATGGGACTTGGTACTAAGAAAAGTTTCACTGAGCACCCGAAACCCGAACAAAGGAAAATCAGAGCCGAATTGTGAAGGACCGTACCAAATTATCGAGATCACCGAAAAAAGGTCCTACAAGCTCGGAACAATGAACGACGAGCAATTACCGAAAAGCTGGAATATAACTCATTTAAAGCGATATTATAGCTAAGGTACGACCCAGATTCTTTATTTTATTTTTTTTACATTTCAAACCCTAGCAGGTAACAAACAAGGGATAATACGAGATACTAGGTCTGAAAGCATAAGTTGCACTCTTTTTCCCTTGAACCGGATTTATTCCAAATGGATTTTCCGGCAAGGTTTTTAACGAGGCAACAAGTAAATCTTGCTAAATCAGAATTGACGGCCAGCTATGAACCGGTGACAATGATCACAACAGCATTCGAGGCCACTCTTCAGTAAGCCCCGAACACTAGGGGGCGATACTTTCGGATATCGACTTTAGCAAGGAAAGAAACTTCGTGATTGAAGGGTCTCGATCAATAGAATTTATTGTAAGGGCCAAACGGTCAAATGAACCGTACCCACACAGAGCGCTCGAGTCGTGGCACAAAACATGTATACATGTATAACTATTGTGCACAAGAACATAAAAGAAGACTCTTCCTTGCACATAGACATCTTGTCCTTTTAAATGTTTCTTGCATTTTTCAAGGAATTTCCTAAAGCTATCAAGCCCAAGGGCCACCTTAATCCGAGTTCAAACTTTGACTCTTACTCGGGGACTGCATCCGAGCTATCAGATCTCGGGGACACAAGACCTATTAGGCAACGCTCGAATTTCAAAGGCCACGGGCACCCCCACTCGGGGACTGTTATTTTAGGCAGTGCCCGGATAACTCGAGATAGTAAGCCCACTAGGCGATGCCTAAAATAAAAAGGCTATGACCATATTAACACGGTTCGGAGACATTCGAGACTCGTAACAAAAACAAGACCTTCATTTTTTTTATAACCAATTCTAAAGGCTACCCTCGACAAACCATAAAATTAATTTATTTTGGGGAAATGTTTCGGTAACACCAAATCCCTCCGATGCCTAAACACAAAATAATGTTAATGGCAAGGTTTGTTCCAACCTTAGAACACAACCTAATTATTTCATGCTAAGGCATGTCGACCTTTGCGAATATAAATAAAAAAGCAAAGGAAAAATTCAAAAGCTGTGAAAGGGAAAAGCCTTAGATATATATCAAAATTTCTTTTTAGAAGAGCTAAATAGCCCCAATACATATTTTTACAAAGGCCGAACTACCTCAAAAAAAATATAGTACAAAAAATAAAAGGCAAAAACGCCTAAAAAGATCCTAAACGGCCTAATCTTCATCGGGGCCCATGTCATCACCTACGGGGGCTTTGCCACCATCGGAGTCACCCGACTCTTCAAACCCCTCAGAATCTTCCTCGGGATAAGCCAGCTTCCTGGCCTTGGCTTCGTATGTCTTGGCTGTCTCGATTTCAGCCAATAAGTCAAAATTCTTAGCATGGACTCCCTCGAGGGCCTTCATTCGGGATTGCCACTTCGCATGCTTCACCATGTGTCTCGCTTGGTCCTGAATAACCTCTCGGCCCTGACCACAACAACCTCTGACTTGGCCGCTCAAGCTTCTTGGCCAGATTCTCTTGACCGGAGACAACCGAGTTTAGCTGAGACTGAAGCCCCTCGATCTTTTTGGCCTGCACCAAGTTTTTCTCCTTTTCAGCTCGAAGCTGAACCTCAGTCGAAGCCAAATGATCCCGGGCAGTCTCCTTCTTCGAGGCTAGGCGATCCATGTTCTTCTCCTACCCCCGAAGCTGCTCGATCTGGTCAAGCTTCTTTTGAACATGCGGGTTTGAATCGTTAGCCACTTTTTCTGACTCATCATGGCTAACTTCGAAAACTCTTCTTACCGGCTCGACTAGGTTGGCATGCTCCTTCTGAATCGCTTCTAGCTCAGCCTGGGATTTCTCACTAAGAAGCCTGTAAGCATCTTTCTTCTCAGTAAGCTCCCGAGTCTCGACCTCGTGACGTTTGAACTCTTCCCAGTATCAAAGAAAATCCTCGTGATGAAGTACCGAGTCCTGCAAGCACAAAGGAAAATGTCACGATTATTTATGAATAAATCTAAGTACATAATAAAGGGACATTTAAAGTTACCCGATTCAACGACTGTTGAGCCTTGTTGAACAGGCAGGGTGCTTCCACCTCGTTCATTTTGGCATGATCCTCTTCGGTCACCAAGCACCGAAGGTAACTGGCAATATCCACGGGGGAACAGAGAACCCGGGCATCCTCCGGAATGGACATAAAGATTGCTGGCTTCCGGGTACGATCAACACTCGAAGCTGGGAACCAATTCACAAATTTTGGGCTCGAAGAAGACCCGCCAGCTCCCAGAGATGGTATCTTCTTTGGTACCGGTATGTCACCTAACCCGGTGACATCCTCCAAGGCGGTAGAATCCAAGCCATCGAAAAAGTTGTGAAAATAATCTACTGCTCCTTGGGGCCCCTCGCTGAGGTGACCTTTCAACATCTGAGCCTCGTTTACCATAGAATTAGTAAACGAAGGCTAGTCAGGGAGATATATCACCCCGAGTGCGTCTTTCAGAATATTATCTTCTGAGGAGAAGTACCGGTCACTGTTTTTTTATCGGCCTCCACAGCTCGGGGAAAAACAGCCTCAACCATCCCTAGTTCGGGGGCCTCGGCTTGGTTCTTCTTCTGCCTTCCTGGTTTAAGGTAGTTCAGAATCACTTCTCACGCAGGCCACCAATTCGGATTCTTGTTCTTCTTCTTCGGACTCATCCCTCAACTAGTGGACTAAGTCCAATGGGAGTCCTTGGCCGCTGGTATTTTCCTTGGGCTTCCGCGCCAACCGCTTCCTCGGTCTCTTCATTTCGGGGCTTGAGGCGCTCGATGCTTTTCTTCTTTTATTCTCTTTATACTACTTCAGAGCAGGGGGATCAGTGAATATGTCATCATCGCCGGACGGAGGCCTCATTTCGACGTCATTTGGTAAAGGTGCAAAAGGAAAGTAAAATAATTCAAAAATCGAATTGCGTAAAAGTAAGGTCGAACGTAACTTAGAAATAAAATCTCACCATGAGAACGAGCCTCCCATCGGCCTTTCGAAAGCTCACGCTATGAGCGCTCGGAATAAGATCTCTATGTTGCGATACCCTCGACCCACTCCTTGAGTCGAGGAACTGCATCCGGCATCTAAGCAACAACTGCACCATTGCAAAATATCGATGAGAAGGGAGGAAAAAGAAAACAATAAAAGAAATCTTAAAGGCAAAGTTAAACTTACGTTTCATGTTCCATTTCTCAATAAATGGCATATCCTTGGCCGAGATTAAATTCGAGGTCTTTACTCAAACAAATCAGCCCAACCAGCCTCGATCCTGATCCTCATCGATGCTCGAGAATAGGGCCTTATTGGCCCGACATGCAAGCTTGATTAATCCCCCTCGATAGAGTAGGGGGTTATACAAGCGCATAAGGTGGTCGATGGCAAAGAGTCACCCCTCGAGTTTGCTCACGAAGAATCGAAGAAGAATTACAATCCTCCAAAATGAATGATGAATCTGCCTGAGAGTCACCTCATACCTTTTGCAAAAGGATATGATAACTGGATCTAAAGGATCCATCATGAAAGGGTAAGTGTAAACACTTACAAAACCCTCCACGTGGGTGGTGATCGATTCCTCGGGGGTAGGGACCACTACAAGCTTATCGGCCCAGTTGCAGTCCTCCTTGACCCTCTCGAGGACACTGTCGCTGATCGAACATATATACCTCGAGACCGGCTCACACCGACCTGGTACCGAGGAGGTTTTCTCAACCTTGAAATCGGCTCGAGTTGGACACCCCGCAGGGACGAACATCTTTAGAGGGGGTTCTAGTGTCGGTTCTTCAGTGACAGCAGGCGAAACGTTCTCAGACGGTCTCGAGGAAGATAGGCTTTCTTTTTGAGGAACGGACTTTGAAGTCTTTTCCATTGCTTCTAAATAGAGGAGAAAAGAAGGTGCTGATAAAAAAGGAGATGTAATTAGCAGATAACTTATGTAAGCTTTCAGAAAACCAGAAGGGAAGAAGTTTTAAACTTAAGTTTTCAGAAAACCAGAAGATGAGAGTGATGTAGTTTTCTTAAAACACAAGAGCCCAATGTAAAAGTTCTAATGCATGGATGAACGGGGGTATTTATAGTTTTCTCAAACGGCAATTCACATCCTGTAGCAGCCGACCATTAACTGACACATACTTAATGCCTTGAAAACTGGACCGACGGGACATTTCAACTATTCTTGTCACTTACGTCATGAATTCGGCGTCATAATTTATCGGAGTGAGAATCGGAAGCTCTTATCATTTCTCATTATTTACTCTTCGAAAAATAAGGGGATTTGACGTCATATTTTTATCGCTTACGTTATGATATATCGAAGTGAGAATCTAAGGCTCATGTTGTTCCTCATCTTCTACTCTCCGAATAACGAGGGGACTATCTGTATATGGGTAAAATCGAGCTCGATATTTGATCGATCTTTCGAACTCCCTGATTAGGCCAGGGTCAAAATATCGGTGATCGGGTGAAGTCGAGCTCGAAGATCGATCTGACGTCTAACAGCATCAGCAAAGATAGGCACATGGTGATTATGATCGAACCCAAAGTATTGTCAAAGTTAGCCTTCAAAACCATCAGATTTGTCCTCGAGTTTACTGAAGGCGTAACCGGTCCTATTTCTAACGGTCTCGAAAAAAGATTTGCCAACTCATTCGACAGGGGTCCGTGATCCTCGCCATTAACCAATCATTATGGTAGAAATCACGGAACGAGTCAAAAGGGACCAACGGTCAGCAAATTATGGACTTTTGCTTTTTATAGAACAATAAGATGATGTCTTAAAAGGTATGTTTTCCCTAATATATAAAGGGACTTAACAATTCATGAGACACATTGTAACATATACTAATAAGCAAAGATTCTCTAAGTCCTTACTCTTTGTTATTGTGTCAATAAAAGTGCATTCAACTCAAGGGTAGCTTGCTTTCTTAAGCCAAAATTATCTAATTCGTGTGGTTTGCAATTAATTTATCGCTATTTATTTCAGTTGCAATATAATTTATTGCTTTGTATTAAGTTAATCCGCATATCCTTTAAACCCCTAACAAATTCAATTATTATCCGATTTTGAGAGTAGTTTATTGTATATAAAATTTTAAAAGTCCACTCACAAAATCTAAACAAGAAATTGTCAACAACAACTAATACCAGTTGCTCTCAATTAAATTAATTAACAAAATTTTGATTTGATTATGTAAATAATCTAAACCAAACAACTCTTTAAAGGGTATATAATGGGTCTTCTTGTAAACGGAAAAAAATAAAGTTTGTAATTTAAATATTTTCTTGTAAAAGGAAAAAAAAAAAGTTTGTAATTTAAACATGTAGATATATCAACCAACATCCTAACATGACAATTTTATTTGATTTTTCATTCGTTGTTCAGTACTCATATTAAGGTCCCGAATAATTTGAATTTGCGTTTTTTAAGACTCATTCAAGAAAGAAGTGCGTATTTTTTTGGAAAATACAAAATTGATCAGTCATTCAAAACTAATTGTATTCACTCGTCAAAAAATATATAAAATGTTAACATTATTTTTATATAATAGACATATATATAAATAATATACATTCGATTATTTTTTTAAAACAACTAAAATTATATATTTTCAAATTTATTCTATATTTTAAGCTCGAACCTGAAACTTCATATTATAGCGTAAAAATCTTATTTATTCGACCATAAACCATAACCCATAGTGATTACAACATGACCATTGATTTTTACCTTTTTTTCCTCCAAATCTGCAACTGGTTTGGCAGCCTTTTTTGTTATCTATCTTACATAAAAAGAGGACTAAGAGAATTAAAAGAAAGAAATAACTTATAAAGCAAAAGTTAAAAATAGATAAATATTGCAAAATCATAAAGGTACACCATCAGCTGCAGCCTTTGTTTGTTAAACTGATTTTGGTCATTTTCGATACTTCCAAAAATTGTTTCTGTGATTGCATTTTCTGCTTTGTCCTTTTTTTTGGCTCCTTTTAATTTGCAGATTTCTTTTTCTAAAATTCTGAAATTTGTAATAGTAAAGCTGGGCCAATGAACAGATAAATTTAGGACAAAATTAGATTTTTTTCCCAGAGTTGATATCTCTGCTTGAGTACTGATAGTATAAAAGCCAAAAAAAAAAAAAAAAAAAGGAATAATGAGCTTAATATGATGGATTTTTGGACTATCAGTGTATAAATGCTATTTCAGAGTATTATGATTGATACAAATAAATTGTCAATAAATGAACATTTAACTGTCTACATACAATTGAATAGTGTATTTGACTCAACAGTCACTACTAAAATAAAAACAGAAATTAGCGATAAACAAATTCTATAGTTAAATAAAAATTTATGTCACTAGATAGAATTAGAAATAGATTATCAAATTTTGTTATTTACAAGCGATTTAATGATAGATTAGCGACGAAATTTATAGCTAATTTTAGTTTTCTTTTGTAGTGAGTAAATTATTTATACCTTCCAAAAAAATGGGATTTAAGTCGCATAGAGGTAAAATGGCCTAAGAGAGGACCTTTCCAATATTTCGAAGGAGCTCGCATAATGTCCTAACTCGCGATAAGAAAAAAACAAGTGAATCGATTACATTAAAGCTAATCTTACCTTCTATTATATTAGTAGTGTTAGGAATCGTTCGGTTATAAATAACATTTTAAAACTCGTTTTTGGGGCGAGTTTCGAGTGAGACGCGCTAAAAACATCTTAGGGCGGCCTATGGGAGCGAATGTATTGTAAGGCGTAAGCTTCAATATTCTAGTTCTATAGTTCACGAGTTCGAGTTGTGTTCAAGTTGTGGAAGCAGCCATTAATTAAATTTTACCATTTAACTTTGAGATTAATAATATGACTTACCTTAACTTTATTTAAATTGCTAGGCCTTAGACATTAGGTTCAATAAATTGTATCCACATAGTTTTGGGTATCCAGGTTTTGCCTTGATTACTCAAAATTAGGAATTTAAGAGCGGAACCATTAGGATTTTAGTTTTTGGGGTTTTGAATTTTAGAGCAACGACTTTAAAGTGTGAGTGACTGAGTTCTACATTTAATATTTGTATACATTCAACAAATTTCTTAACACAAAATTTATTATTTGAGCAAAAGTTACTAGGTTCGATTAAACTCGCAGCTCGGCTTATGCATCCGCCCCTGCTAAGCATCTTATACCATATCTTGATGATAAATTAGAAATGTGAAAAGCAAAGCGCAAAATTGAGATGAATCATTCTGTATATATTTAATGAATTTTTTTAATATAAAATTAACCGTTTGAACAAAAATTATTGAATTTAACCGAACTTGTAACTCAGACATCTGCCTCCGCCCCTGCTAACATCTTATACCATATCTTGATGATAAATTTACAATGTGCAAAAACAAAGCACAAAATAGAGATGAATCAAAGATGTGATACATAACAAATTAATAACAATGACAATAAGGCACTTCAATCTTGTCAAGAGGAGAAGATAAAAATAAATGGCTGCCTCACTATTTTAGTTAGGAGAGACAAAGGAGAGGCAAAATATAGGTCTAAATGTTGAGATTGTTTCTATGAATAAAGTAGGGCCAAATGAAAGGGCACATGGCTCAAACATGTCTTGGGATTATTAAGACAAGATTTAGGGGAAGTTGCCCTCCTTTGTTGGGGCTTCCACAGCATATTTTCCCCACCAAAAGAGACCCCTTAAATAGTCACTCTTGTTCCCATGTGCATAAATTTAAGAGCAAAATTCCAAAAAAATAAAAAAATATAATTAAAGCCCCCTTTGTTCCACTTCCATCTCCATTCTCCCAAAAGTTCTCTTTTCCAACATATTAGTCCCTATTCACTTTTCCAACAATTTGATCTTATCTATTCATTTAAAGGTTTCGGGTTCAAATCTCATTAAAGGCAAAGCAATGATAACAACAACAACAACAACAATATATTTAGTAATTAATAAATTAAATTAGGGAGAGTAGTGTGTACGCAGACCTTACTCACACCTTGTACAAGTAGATAGACTATTTTCAACAGACCCTCAGTTTAAGGCAACCATTGGCAAAAGCATTTGATGATTTCTTCCTATTTATCCAATTCATGATGGCAAAGTTATCCAATACTTGTACTGGTAGGAGATAGCAAGTATCACATTGATTTAATCGAGTTGCGCACAAACTGACCTTAACAGCACTATTGTAAAAAAAGTTAATATTTGTCTAGGAATATTTTTGTGATAAATTGAGGAAAGACATAAAACCATCAAAATTCCTTAAAAAATTCCGTCTATATTGATGAATTCCGTCATAAAATCGCCATAATTCTGTACGGACATATTTATCTAATGGTAAGATGGTACAATTAAATTTATAACGTGGCTTATAGACAAACGAATCGATTTAACCAAAAATGATAAATAAATAAGAACAAAAATTAAATTAACGAATAAAATAAAAGGAAATAACAAGCCTAGCTAAGGACTTGGCCGTTCCAACGACAGCAGCAAAAAATATTTCAAGTGTTTGAGTTTAGTGTAGTAAGAGAACATATTACAGCTTTTGTGTGCAGAATGTTTCATGTCCCTACAATAGTTGTTAATTCTGTTATTTATAGCTCAACTTAGGAAGACCAGATCCTAAAATCAAACTCCTCTTGAATGAGAATAAAAACGTCATTGATGCGTGTATAACGACTGGCTTTGAATGCAGATATTCTTTGTAACGGCTGCTCATTAAATGCTTACTCGGTGTCAAGTCTTTGAATCTCTATTATCTGCTATGCTTCCTTAGGTATCCAACCGGTTACACACTTCGCACTCGGTGCCAGTCATTTGTTGATTCATATTTTGCATGTCTTCGATTTCACGTGTCACTTTATTATTCGACCACCTGTTATCAACCAATTTCACCCCATACAATATCCGTCATAAAAATTCCATTATAAGTTCCTATTACTTTTTAGTTTAATATTAATATCACGAAATATGTATCTATACTAAATCCTTATTTACGGTCATAAAGATGTAATACTTCGTACTCACGATTGAAAATCTTGAATATCCACCTATATGGTGATGAGTCATATATTTATCGCACAAATCTTTTATAAAATCGGTGTTGAGAATGTTTGATAATAATTATGATTTGTCTAATGTTAGAGAAGAATTACTTAACTGTCAAAGGGAATTTGTCTTTATGGAACTTGATTCAATTCAACATTCTATTTGTGCAGCAGGTCATTATTTTGGTTGGAATTTGAGTCAAACACATTTTCTACATTCTTGACTTGTACCTATATGTATTGCTCTTTGTTCCTTTCACTCAATAAATAAGAGATATTTGGTCCACTTGAAAAAAGGCTATAGGAACTTTATCCATCGTTTTCTCATTTGGAAGCTCAAGATATGATCAGTATACTTTATGTAGTTATACTTGGTCTCTGGTAGCAATGTTCAACAAGCAAAGATATCGACGGGATCTTTACACAAATAATCGGACAGATTCATTATTTACTTTTTGTAGCCGACATATATAGTTATATATTGATTATACGCATATTATATATGAATTATACATATATTATATATTTTAAAGCTATTTTTAGCTTAAGCGCTTGGTGAGCTGCTATTCAAGTTAATTATTCAGTTAAATAATACATCTATTTCAATAAAACTTGTGCGGTGTTATTTTGTATCAAAACATGACGATTTCAACTTGTTTAAGACTGAAGTATAATTATTATTTTTGTTATCGTCGCTGTTGTTTGTATCAAAACATGTGACATAAAAATTTGTATTTTTTAAATTTTTAGAAGAAAAAAATCAACAGTTTTTAAAGCATTGGCTTGCTTACAGAAAGCTAGTAGCAAACTAAGACCTCGTTTGTTTGCACTTAATGGAGGTCTGAATCTTAATCATTCAGATCTCAAACATTAAGTGATTTTATTTTTAAAATATGAATTTTAATTATTCAGATCTTAATCATTAGGTATGTTTATTTTTTTTACTTCACGACTACTTATTGGGTCAGAATAGGCCTATACGATTAAGATTTATAACAGAGACTTAATTTGAGATGCTATCATGCATATTCATTATTAACTGCCGCCACCACCTACTATTATCAACAATCACCATGTCGCCGCCACCACCACCACCATGCTCAACCACCATCATTCTCAATCATAACCGCTGCCATTATCGACTACCACCACCCACCACTCCCAGCACCGTCACTCTCAACCACAACCAACACCCATCCATCTCAACTACCACAACTAACCACCCCATCACCATTAACAACCATAGTCGGCACTGCCCATCATTATAAACTACCAGCACCCACCACCCCTACCTCAATCACAACTATCACCACCATCCACCATTATTAACTATCACCATCCAACACCAGCATCCTCAATCATAATCACCATTACTACTAATCACCACTAGCTACTACCATGAACCATCATCATCAACCAAAACTACCACCAGCAACCGCCTCTAGTCGGCATTCACAAGCACCACCATTAGACATTACCACCAGCAACTACCAAATTTTAAAAAATATACATTTAGTGTATTGATAGAATATTAGATTACTTAGTATTTCGTTTGAATTTTATGTTTATTAATTTACAAATAAAGATAAATTTATATATTCAGATATTAAAAATCAAACAGTCTTAATCATTTAGTATTTAGATCTGAATACACATCTTAATATTCAGATGTGTATTTAGATTCAGATGTCTTAATCTTAATACACATCTTAACTTTCTGACATGTATTCAGATTTAGACGTCTTAATCTTAAAAATAAAACAAATGAGGCCTGATGAACCTAAGTTAGACTGATATTAAATTTCTAACTAAATTAATTAAATCTACACTGAAATATCAAACTGCTAATCTTTAGAGCAAGAAAAATTTGTATCACATGAAAGAATGTTTAGCACCTAATCAACAAGAATCAGAAATGTGAAACTTTTTCTTGTAATGGTCAAAAATCATCAACGGGAAAATATATCGTGACAAGATATGCAGCAGGACAAATGACAATAAGTCAATAATTATAATTTTTTTTCTTATTCGGTATTTAAAATTTACATTAGAACTTTATTAAATTTTGATTTGCATCGAAAAATTTCACATCAAAAAATAAATACTTCTTAATTAATATACAAATAACTTTATACACAAAACTCGAATTATAACTTTTTATTTAGTATAAAAGGATATTTATCGCTCTACCATGTAAGTTTTGCATATCATTTTATGTTGGATTTTAGAAAAATTAGATCCCAACATTAGATGGTTGAAAAATAAAAGTTTCGAGTCTCTAACTACTAATCTTTTTTGGTAAGTTGCACGTTTTTTCTTTTTCTCTCTTTTGTCTAGATTTGATCCTTAAATATAGACAACTACTTGATAGCCTTTATTTTCACCTTTGTCTTTTCAGGAGATTTCATGCATGTAATTGTGGTTGACAATGTGAATCACACATGAAAATTAATGAATATATCAACTAGTAATTACATATTTAAGAGGTGTGCTGTAGTCTTGATTTGAACACTCCGTCTAACTACTAATAATATTTAAGCTCGAAGAACCTTTTATTTCTGAGTTATTGATTACTAATTATTTCTCTTGATCTGGTTTAAAGGTCTAGGGAAGACTTTTTCTTATTCATTAAGTTCCGATAATTTTTTTCTTTTTCTATCGAAAATAAGTGAGTACAAACCTTAAGGAGTTGTGAGTAAAAACGAACCTCCAGCATTCGAGCTATAAGATTCCTTTGAACATTGAATCGTCTGATCAACTCATTTCGTTCCTACGTGAAAAGGAAGTATCGACTCATGGTATTATAATTAATCGGATAACTATACTTCAGATATCAAATGATTAAATCGTAAAAAATAAAATTGTAGACGGACCACCTAATTAACTATTTTTCAGATCATATGTCATACATATAATACTATAGAAACGTTTATTTATATTGTGTACCAAGAACCATTTGCTTTCATCTATTCATACTTTCATTTTCATATATTCAACTCAATGCATGAAAAGCATGACGCGTTTTAAATTTAGAATTCCAAAATTTCCAAAAGAATTTTGGCCATTGAAAGTAAAGAAAGGTTGTCTATCACATAGAAATTAGAAAGAAAACAAAAAAAAAAACAAGATGTTAGTTAGTTTACATTATATACTTGAAATGACTCTTCAACTAATTTTCCATTCAGGCTGAAAAATATTTAATAAAAAATTGGACACGTCGTTTGAACTAGTGGATGTAATTTTAATTTATAGAACCTCTAATGACTCATCACCAACAATTATACTAGTAAAGTCAAATATTTCATTATACGGTAATAATAGTAGCAATTTATTGATATTAATACTAGAAAAAATTAATAATAAAATGTATAGTAATAGTAGTAGTTGTTGTTGTAATAATAACAACAACAACAATAATAATAATAATAATAATAATAATAATAATAATAATAATAATAATAGTAATAATAATAATAATAATAATAATAATAATTAAATAATAATAATAATGATGATGATGATGATCTCTATTAATAAGGAGTAGTAATAAACTTACATTCCTGGCGAGCAAGGATATTCTAAAAAAATAATGGGCGGCCTATTGAAATAAATATACAGCTCATACTAAAATAGTTCAACTTTTTGAAGAAGTCTTCCATTTAGAAAAAGATGGGAAATAAATTATAAAATAAAAGGTTAGAAAACTGCAAAACGACCGGTAATAAGGTCAAATATCTGGTTTTCTCATACCACACCAAAGGTTACGGTGGAGGAGTAAGTAGTCCTCTATCGTTAATAAGAGATTCTGAATTCGATTCTTGAATATTGAATCGTCCTTAATAGGAAGTGTTTTACATCCTAAAGTAGGACTTTCCGGCACAATTTTGATTTGTCGGATCCCAAACCCGAGTACCAGACATCAATGGGAAACCAAAAAAAAACAAAAGAAATACTGGTTCTCATCAATTTTGATTAATATTTCCGCTCAAAATGTTAACACCAATTTTGTGATTTTAACTAAAATAAATAAATAAATTTTCTTGATATTTTTGTTTGTTTTATCCATGCTTACGAAAATGGGAAAAAATATGAAAATTCTAGGAATAAAATACATCACAAGTGTGTATAAAACTCAATTATATGTGGAATGTCAACTTTATAGAACTCAATTATATTTTGTATACATGGTGTTTATTCAGCAGGGAAACACCATCTATTATTTTTACTAAAATATGATTGAGTTGCATATATTAACATCCATTTATAAGTTTCTATTTCTACTTTAATATTTATATTGGAGTATATCTTTTTTTTTTTTTTTGGGTAGAGGGAGGGGAGAGGGTTGTTAGTAGTTGCATAAAATTTGATAACATGTGACAACATATTCCTAAAATAATAGTAGCAAGTTTATACCTCATGCCTGTCTGTTATCTCCTAAGCTTGCAATGAATTGATGCTTGTGATTGAAATTGCCATACACCTAATCAAACATACATTAGAATAATACTCATTTATTAGATCATCCATATCATCATCTTTTCACCAAAGCATGCTATATTAATTTTCATAGGTCACCGGTGTGATCTTGCTCACATTGTCGATTTAAAGTCCGAATGAAAGAGGTAAGTTTCGATTGATTGATAACCGATATACTATTAGTCAATGTAGTAATTGAAGTATTTAATTGAAAAATACTAGATTGGAAGAGTTACGAATTTTTCCTTATCGAAGCAGATTTGTAACAACGACGGCTTCAGTTATCAGTAGGAATATCATAAAGTGAAAGAATTTTTTCGGTTTTCATAGTCTAAATTCTTCTGTAAGATGTAGAGAATTTAATCTTAGTCGTTTGTTTGTTCCTGTTAGAGACATTTAGAAAAACTTTTTTTTCTACGCTCATAATGGTGTATTTATAGGTTACAAGTAGTGTTTAGAAGCAGAGGCGGGTCCAGTATTTAAACTCTATGGTTTCAACTTTTAGGTTTTTAGCTTGAACCCATTATAATCTTAATATTGTGGGTTCAATTCTACTATTTATTATAATTCTAGTAAAATTTTATATATTTTCGCGTCGAAAGTTATGAGTTAAATTGAATCCATACCTATAACGGTACACAATTAGCACCCCTCATGGGCGGACCCGACCCAATAATTTTTTCCAAAAGTAATGAATCCTTACAAATTATAATATATGAGATGAACCTAAATGAAGAGACAATCGCTTATTCATCTAATCGATCAGGACTCTCTTGAGACTAAGACATAATTCCTGTTATATGGTAAACTAATTCTCAAATTTCTTATTGTATCAGTCAATGAAGAAAATCCCACTTTTCATAATGAAATTAAATTTTTGTCTAGAGTAGTAGAATTCAAGATTTTTGAGCTGAAATTGAACTTTTCTTGAAGAAAAGAAATGGTCATAAGACTTTAGTTATAGCCAGCCCATCTCTTTTGATGTTGGTAGGTTCTGCCGTAATCAGAAATGCGATGGCCAGTTTCATTTCTTATTGTTATGTAAAGTTGAAAAAGCCAAAATAGATTCAAAGGGATATAATGAAACTACTTAGAAAAGACAAGGGCAACATTGTCTCAAAAAAGTAACAATACTTTATATTTAAAATATAATTCAATAAACATTAAATAAAAAATTTGCATCGAAGATGTATTCTAATGGTTAATAAAGTAGGGTTGAGAACTATGAAGTATTAGAACTCGAGTAAAAAAGGTTAGGTGTTTTTTTTCACATTTGTCCACGTCTTGGTCGATAGATCTACCCGATACTTATGTTAATGGGAGGTAGCAGATAGTCTGTCCTAAGATCTATATTGGTGGAAGGTAGCAGATGTGACCGGTGAAATTAGTCGAGATACGCACAAGCTAGCTTGATCACTGGTATTGTAATAATATAAACATAAAAAATTTATTCAAGTTTTAGTAGGTGATATTTTCAATTTGTTCAAGTTTTATTAGATAGAATTATCCGATATTCGTGCAGATAGGAGGTGACAGTTATCCCATTTCGATACATGTACTGATAGAAGGTAGCAGGTATCTCGTCCCAGTATCTATGCTGGTGAGACGTAGCAAAACTACCCCGTGAAATTAGTCGAAACACGAGCTAACGAGCAAGCTGGCGTGGACACTATGATCAGGTTTTGATAGACAGAATTATCTGATATTCGTGCTGGTGGAAGGTAATAGGTATCCTGTTCCGACATATGTACTAGTGAAAAACAGCAGGTATCCCATCCATTATATGTGATAGTAAGACGTAGCAAAACTACCCGTAAAATTAGTCGAAACACGAGCAAACTTGGTTAGATTATAAAAAGAAAATAAAAATAAAAATTTATTTAATTCGTTGACCCTTATAATTCCAATGGCGGCCCCTACGCCGTTGGCCTTGCCAAACAAACTTCTCTCTCTTTCTTTCTTTCTCTCTCACAAACTTTGTTGGCACATTAAAAAGAGAAGACACTCAGAAGGAAGCAGCAAACATATAACACAACGCATCACACAAGAAACTAATAAGAAGCAGCAGCAGCAGCAACAACAACAGCAAACAACACAAGAAAAAAAGAGAAGAAAAAACAAAAGGCTGTCTTATTAGCTAGCTAACAGTTCAAAAAAAGCTAGCTAAAAGAATTCCAATGGAGAAAGAAGTAGTATTCACAAATTGGTTCAAGATTCTTGGATTTTCATTCTTGGTTTCAATTGTTATGATAAGGGTTGTGGCTTATTTATGGTTAAGGCCAAGAAAAATTGAAGAGCATTTTGCCAAACAAGGCATTAGAGGACCCCCTTATAAATTCTTCATTGGAAATGCTAAGGAAATAGTTAGTCTTATGTTAAAGGCTTCTTCTCAAACTATGCCTTATTCTTCTCATAATATTCTTCCTAGAGTTCTCTCCTTCTATCATCATTGGAAGAAAATTTATGGTAAGTTTACAATTTTCTTCTCTTTAATATTCTCAAAATTCAGAAAAAAAAAAAAAAAAAAAATTCACTTTGTTGATGTTTTTATGTACTTTGTTGGTTTTCTTGAAACCATTTTTAAAAGTTTTAAAAGTTCAGTCTAAATCTTTGTATTAGTACTGTTAAAAAGTTGATATCTTTATGTACTTACTTTATTGGCTTTCTTGAAACCATACTTTATTTGCAATTTGTGTTTTTGTTGTGATATTTGAGCTTCAAATATGAAAGCTGGATTCTTGTTTGTACTTTGTTTTTTAGAGCTCTTTATGTCCTTTTCTTTCTGCAATTGATGAGTTGGTGAAGTTGTGAAGTTCATGACCAAAAAAAAACAGTTGTGAAGTTCAGTGTTTCAGAACACTGCTGCAGCATTTTTAATTTTTCTCTTTATTCCCTTTTTTTTTTTTAATTTTTCAAAATATATTTTTTAATTTTAATAATTTTTTTTTAGTCCAAAAACTATAATTTCTTAAATTTTTTGAAGTTTTGGAACATCATAGTCATGGGGTTTTCATGAACTTTATTCATTTTTCTGTTTCATTTTGTCTTTATAGTTCTTTTAGATTGTGTAACTTAAATTCTTGTTGATGAAGTTGTTAGTTTCTTGAGTTGTCATTTTTACCCTCTTCTTTTGTTTTGTTCTCTTTTTTCCCTTTCTGGTTTTTTTTCCTTTTTATTGTAGGGTCCACACTATATCCATCCTCTCTGAATCACCGCCTGTTTTGTGATAACTTGTTAATAAATACTTGTTGCTTTCTGTCATTTCCTTTTTTGTGTAAATTTTTCCCATCTCATTATTACTATTAATTTTCAAGAATTTAATTATTTAATGAGGTGCAGTTTTTTTATTTTTTTATTTTTTTGGTTGGTTGTCTATTAATATTGAAATTTAATTTAATTTAATTTAATGCAGGTGCAACATTTCTAGTGTGGTTTGGACCAACACCACGTTTGGCTGTAGCTGATCCTGACCTAATTAGAGAAATTTTCACTACAAAATCTGAGTTTTATGAGAAAAATGAAGCTCACCCTTTAATTAGGCAACTTGAAGGAGATGGTCTACTAAGTCTCAAAGGTGAAAAATGGGCTCATCATAGGAAAATTATTACCCCTACCTTCCATATGGAAAATCTCAAAGTAAGTAAAAATCCTTTCTTTTTTCATTTTTAAATTTTTTTTTTAATCTTAGTAAAAAAAAAAATAGGCATCCATGTTCGAGTCCCGGGAATGAAGTCATCGAGAGAGCTAAAATCCCCTATAGTGGACTTCTAATGACATGACTTTTGTTAGTCGGATCAGTGGGTTCTGGATACTGACTTAGGAAATTTTTAGGATATTTCACTTTTAACCCGTGTCAGAAACTATTTACATTCGACAATTGAAAAAGTGAATAAAATTTATATAATTTGTATATATAACATACAAATTGTATATATACGTACAAAAAAAAATAATTTTTCGGCTATTATTTTAACAGCAGCTATACAGTATCATTCTTTCCGTAATTTTTATTTGACAAGATAATTACTAATTTTCTTCTTTTTTTTTTTTTTTTTTTTTTTGCTGCAGTTGTTAATACCAGGGGCAGCTAGCAAAGTAATTGAAATGTTAGAGAAATTGACACAAAATTCAAAGAATGGAGAAATAGAAATTGAAGTATCAGAATGGTTCCAAACTTTAACAGAAGATATTGTAGCACAAACAGCTTTTGGTCGCAGTTATGAACAAGGAAAAGCTATTTTCAGGCTACAAGCTCAACAAATGGTCCTAGCTTCTGAAGCTTTTCAAAAAGTTTTCATACCTGGCTACAGGTACAAATTAGTTTGATTTTTTGTAAGTGGATTATTTGCACCGTATAGCCAGTCATTTCTGTGACCACTCTTTACATTTTAATTCAGTGGACTAACTTTTGCCCTTGAAAACAATTAAAGTTAGTCTACTGAAGTAGCAATGGACAAAAATTAAATAGTGCCACCAAAAAAGGCTATTTGCGCAAATGCCCCGTTAATTGAGAGGACTAAATTTTTGCCGTTGACAGCAGATAAAGTTGTTCCACTGAAGTAGCGATGGACAATGTTTAAATAGTGTCATAAAAAATGGCCATTTGCGCAAATGACCACTTTAAGCATGTCGATTCTGAAGTAATACAGTCGGACTTTTTTATAACATCATCCTCATATAACAATCAATCACTATTAAAGTCAAGTTTTTTTTGTAACCGATTATTTTATTATATATGTCATCTTTAATAGCACTTCACTATAACATCAAGAAAATATCAAAACAAACGAGTCTGTTATAGAAATATTTAACTGTTGTCAAAAAAGTTATCTTATTTGTTTTTTCTTTTGTTTTCCTTTAATTATTGGCCAATAGGTTTCTACCCACGAGACGAAACATCAAATCGTGGAAACTGGACACGGAGATTAAGAAATCGTTAATGAAGTTAATTCAAGAAAGGACAGAGGATTGGGGGAAGGAAATGCAAGAAAATGGGCCAAAAGATTTATTAGGCCTTATGATACAAGCAAGCATGAAAGAATCATCATTATCATCTATTAATACTTCTCTTAATCATAATTCTGCACTTAATTCCTCTATGATTACTGCAAATGATATTGCTGAGGAATGCAAAACTTTCTTCTTTGCTGGTGAACAAACGACGTCGAATTTGCTGACGTGGACGACCGTTTTGTTAGCTATGCATCCACAGTGGCAGGACTTAGCACGTGACGAGGTGATCAAGGTGTGCGGCTCACGTGACATACCTTCCAAAGATGATCTTGCTAAACTTAAGATGGTAGGTGTTTCCCATTAAATATTTATCTGCACTCAATATTTACGTCAGTTACGATTTAAAATTATTTAAAAACAAAAACACATTTTATATTTTTTAATTTGATGTAAATACCGGATCATTGATATATTTTTTTTCTATTTATGTCACTTACGACTTAAAGTAATAAAACATGTTATTTTAACCATGAAAATATATTTTACATTTATTGATTTAGTGTAAATACCGAATCATTGCTAATTTTTTTCTATGTAGCTCTCTCCTCTTCTCTTTCATTACTCTTTTTCATATTATTCAAGAATGTGCAATTAATACAAAGAAAAAAAAAATCATCTTTTTGTCTTTTAGTAATTAGCTAATTATTCTTACTGATAAGTGAAGAACAAGATTGCTCTATTGGCAATTAGTTTGACAGCTGTCATTGTCATAAGACAGTTAATATTATGAAGTGAGTTTTTATTTTTTATTTTTTTCTAACGGGGGTTATGATTTGGTGTTGCAGCTGAGCATGATACTCAATGAGTCCTTGCGTCTTTACCCTCCGATCGTTGCAACGATCAGACGAGCAAAGGCTGATGTGGATCTTGGAGGTTGCAAAATTCCCCTTGGGACCGAAGTCTTGATCCCGATTCTAGCGGTCCACCACGATCAAGCGATCTGGGGCAATGACGCGAATGAATTTAATCCTGCTCGATTTTCGGAGGGGGTGGCTCGAGCTGCTAAGCATCCTGTGGCATACATTCCCTTTGGGCTCGGGGTTCGTCAATGCATTGGCCAAAACTTGGCTATCTTACAAACCAAGTTAACATTAGCGATTATACTTCAACGATTTACGTTACGATTATCGCCACAATATAAACATGCTCCAACGGTTTTGATGCTACTTCACCCTCAGTATGGTGCACATATCATCTTTCAGCAACGGTTGTCTAACCCGACAATTGTCAAAAGCTCTTGACATGTCTATAATTCGGTGTGATGAGTGCATATATTTTCTTGGAGGAAAAAAAAATGAATGTAGAATTAAATGTGTTGTTTTAGGGAGAAAATTTATTTCATTCCTTTTTCTTGATTTGTTTTTTCTTTTATCTTTCCTTTTTTGGGCACCAAATAGTAGTACTACTAACTAACCCTTCAACTAGAGTCATGCCTTGTCTTTATTTTGCCAAAAAAATGCTTGGATTTTCGGCATGTTTATGTTAGGATTTTTATATAGTGACTCAATAGGATTTCCCATTTTTCCTACTCTTTGTATATGTAATGTATATGGGCTAAAGTCCTAACAAAGTTTTGTAATATTGTCATGTATACCTCTTGAAATGGTAGCTTTTGTGTTGCATCTCTCCCCTTTCTCTCTCTCAAAATTAAATGTGATTTGTTACACCGGTGACAGATCTACAGTAGATGCAGTATACGTACGGTCAAATTCATTACGTCTAGTTTTAAATTTATATATAAATATTTTTAAATACAAATTTACGAAGTCTAAATCCTGAATCCACAACTATGATAGAACATTAGATAAACAAAAAATCACTAAAAAATTGCCGGCCAAGCCCATTGGAGGCCAAAAATTACTAGGATTTCTTTTCATTTGGTTTAACTTTGATGGCAGAGCTACCCTGGTATTTATGTTGATAGTAGCTAGCAGGTATCCAGTAAAATAATTAAGGTGCGGCAAGTTAATCCCGACACTATCATAAAAATTTAAGAACAGTCCGGTACACAAAGCTTCTCACGTTCATGCAGGGTCCAAAGAAGGATCAGGACAGTCCGGTACACAAAGCTTCTCACGTTCATGCAGGGTCCAAAGATGGGTCATACCCCAAGAGTTGTAATGTAGACAGCCTCCCCTAATGCAAATATTAGTGACTGCTATTACAGCTCGAAAACTAATAATAACAATAATAACTTTACCGTTTTTCTAAGGCCCCTCCACTCCGATACCATCGTATCATCGAACAAAATTGGTAAAATTGCCACTTGTAACATTGGATGGTGCAAAAATAAAAAGAAGATCAAAGAAAATTTTGTTTTTGTAGTTTAGTTACCAATAGATTGGTAAAATCGATAACCGAAAAAAAGAAATTGGGCACTGAATCGCGCTAGTGAGCCCATTGTTGCCGCAACAATTGTCCCTACGAACAGTACCCTTGGGAAATTGGACCTATTGTGGAAAAAAGCATGCACCATTTTTTAGAAAAAATCAATATTTAAACACTTTTGGGGAATATTAATTAGAGAAAATTATCTTTTTAGGGAATGTCGTTTGGCTATGGCATAGTTAAACTTTTAAATATGCAAAGCCACATTTTAGATGGAAGTGAAAATTCATATAGTCGGTTTCAAGTTACTTAAAATTGGGATATATAGTTATTGTTATTATTGTTGTATTCTTAAAAGAGAAAGAACAACACGACCTTATAAAAACCGAACATTCAAAAAAAAAAATTAAAGAAAAAGCATCGATATAATTAGTTTATGGGAGATCATTCTATTATGACTTTGAAGATGGTAATATAAAATACAAGAGATCTTTGTAAAATCATTTTCTCTTATGTGAGAGAGGTGAATAAAAGAGGAACATAATTGTTTTATTTTTCTTAAATATATATAGTATTGATTGTTTACTTCCTCTTATTTAGACAACCAAATGAGAAGAAAAACTGCAAAAGGTGTTCCTTTCTATTAAATTTTGAGTAAAACCAAGGTTACATTCCAATAAAATATATCCACACAAGTCTAGAAACTATATGTGTGAGTTCGATGTTGCTAAAGAATATTTTTAAAATACATGCAATTTGTAATGATTGAGTATTCTTTATATATATAGAGAGAGAGAGAAAGTAATAACAATAGTAAAAATGAGATGGTGGAAGGTAGAGTTTGCTTTAAGTTTGTTTTGCAAAGCAAATTCTTGGAAGTTGAGGTGCCCTTTTTTAATAACCTTGGCAAAGGGCAAAAATATTTTATAGCTTCAAAAATGGTATTACTACTTACTACTAGTATACTCCTTACGGTCCATAATAAGTAATTTTTTTTTGCTGTTTTCACACAGATTAAGAAATCTATCTTTTACATTAATTAAGAATAAAATTAACCATATTAATATTTACTATCTCTTCATATAAACACTCATAACACATAGTTCAACACTATTTACTCCAAGGACAATGTAAAAAAAAAAAATAATTAATTTATTCTTGAAATTTAAAAAATCACTTATTTTGTACCAGACCAAAAAATCATTTACTATGGATCGAAGGGAGTAAATAGGATATCAAGAAAGCCAAGAACATTTGCAATGCTAAGAAAAAGAGTTTAAGTCATGTATATTGTTAATATAAAACATTATTTGTATTATGAGGTTACTTTTACATGTTATATAAATATGAAAAATATCTTATTTTCAAGATTATTTTTCAAATATATGGCTTACCCGCAATATTTGAAAAATGCATAAGAATTGCTTTGTTTCATGAACGGTGCTTACTACTATTACTAGCAAAAGCCGGCAGACCTATGTTATAAAGAGAGGGGTTATCGATATCGAAAAAGTTCGATAAAATTGTTATGTATACATGAATATATTTTTAAGAAATAGTAATACATTAACAATGACATCTTATATAAAAAGTAAATTTAAGTTGAATGTAAAAGTGCACCCGATACTTTAAAAGTTTAGATCCGCCAAAGAAAGTAAAGAACATTTGCAATGCCCAAGAAAAATGATACAAAAAGAGAGATTATACCTTAGCATGCAGCAAATGCAACTTTTTAGGGCATTGAATATGTAATTTTTGCATGTAGCAAAGATTGAAAGCAACAATCTTCCCTTTTTCTATTAACCCTTCTCATGCTCTAACAATTTTGATGGTTCCCATGGAATTGCATGTTCTTGGGACTTGGTAGAGACTAAACAATTATTAGTCTCTCTTATTTTGGAAATAATAATCAAATTTATTTTTATATAATTTGAAATTGAACAATTTTGTTCTTCGTTTGATTTCTGCTCTAATATTATCACATCACCATTAGAAAAATATTTTGTTTTTGCCCTGGTCCTTAGCAAGTTCTAATCTGAGTGTAATTTTAAATTATACACAATAGTTGAGAGGTAATTTAAAACTTTTTTTTGAAAATTTCGAACAACGTATCGTCTATTCATTTCACGCTGGAGCTTCATTAATTGCAAGAAAAAATAAGATTATTTATTTACAGCAAATATATGAATATAAAAAAAATGTAACTGAGAGCAAAATTGAGCAACTTTGAATAATACAAATTCAGATTGTTTCTTTTAACATTTTTATCTACTCCCTCCGTATCATTTTAATTTTTGAATAGCTCAAAAATTTATCCTAAAATAAAATCACTTTAGGAATTCATGAATATATTTGTCAATTATTTTCAACTATACTCTTAATATTAAAAAATTATCGTTCTTTTTAATATTACTAAATTTTCAAATCGCATTTAAGAGAGGTAACTTAATAAATTAGGTCTTATATTTATTATTCTTTTAATAAACGTGAAAAAGTTAAAGCGACAATTAAAATGGAACGAATAAATTATTTTGGTGTCTTTTTTTGTTGTTCATTAAGTAGGAACCAAAGCATGCTTTGAAGCATGTGAAGCCTTCCATAATTATTACCTTTAAAATTCGACTAATGTCACTAATTACCATTAGTTAATTATCGCATCGTTAACCTCGATTTACGTGCTACGAAGAATCGTAGCCACCTGATTAATAAAAATTTTATAAGGATTATTATAATTAATTTTATTACACATCTAATTTGCACGCTCTTTATTTATGTAATGATTTGCAACTACCCCCCCCCCCCCC
>MCJB01048666.1:55444-74931 GCA_002018475.1 Nicotiana obtusifolia | reverse complement strand
CCCACATCCCAAAAAAAAATAATTAGTTATTACTATCATCGTGTACGCGTAACTTAGGAACACATTAATCAATTTCGTACAACTGAAACATATAACACTTCTCTTTTTTTAAACTAATTAGTTTCTCGATACGTGTATTTTGAATCATGCAGTACACAGTTTTGAAAAATAATGTTAATATTATCAAAATCGCTTTTTTATTTAAATTATGATTTGACATTACTCCTACCCCACCCCCACCCCAAAATCGTGTACGCGTAACTTAAGAACACATTAATGAATTTCGTACAACTTGAAGATACAATAAATCTCTTTCTTTAAACTATTTATGAAGTCAATTGCCTAGGTGCCTATAATTGTATTTTACGCGACATGCTACAAGCAGGAATTAAGCACGATTAATTAGT
Source organism: Nicotiana obtusifolia (assembly GCA_002018475.1). Taxonomy (NCBI): domain Eukaryota; kingdom Viridiplantae; phylum Streptophyta; class Magnoliopsida; order Solanales; family Solanaceae; genus Nicotiana; species Nicotiana obtusifolia. Next base: position 74,524 of record MCJB01048666.1, on the reverse strand, counting down.
ATTTTAATCCCAGTTTATGATGTGTTGATGGTATTTAATTATGATTGTATACGATAGAAATCGAGCTCGCCTATTGCATGACAGACCGGAGATGAAACATAATGGATTGAATATCAATCTTGGATTCTATCGAACCTAAGTGCGAGGTTGAAACCTGCAATCTTCAAGATTATGGAGTTCATAACCCCGCAACTGACCCCGACTCTAAATTAACTCGAGAAAATATTATCAAACCAAAATAACGGAAGGCCGAAATATCCGTAACCGGTCGGATATCACGGCGGGAATCTCGACACATCAATGAAATCGATTAATTAGCAAATCATGAGGTTTTTTTATCATATATAATATTGTACCTAAAGTAGGACTCCTCTACTATATAAAGAGGGTCTAATTATTTGCAAAGTACATTGTAACATGCATTCCAAAATAATAAACGGTTATTTCTAGTCATTATTATCTCATATCTCTGTTCCGGAACCGATTGCAGCATCTTTAACTTGAGGGTGACTAACTTTCAAGGCCGAGATTGTTCAACCTGCATGGTTTGCATTTATTTTTTATTATTTATTTCAATTTGAATCTGACTTCTCATTTTTATCCGATTTTGAGGGTAAACAGTATGGCGCCCACCGTGGGGCTAAGGATAATAGTGGTTATTTGATACAAATCTCCATAACACACTTGCTCTCTGAAGTGTCTTTGATTCCAGGCTAAAATACAAAAATATCAAACTCTCAATCAGCACCTCTGCATGTTGACAAAGAGTCCGGTCACTGATCTCGTTCAATTTCACTCCTCTATTCGAGGTTATGAAAACGGTCGATGCAATACTAATATCCAACAAGAAAGGAATCTCACAGTGAGAACGGGCCTCCCACCGGCCCTTCGAGAGCTCGCGCCATGCGCGTTGGGAATACAGTTTCTACAACACAATGCCCTCGACCCACTCCTTGAGTTGAGGAACTGCATCCGGCATCCGAGCAACAGTTGCACCACAAAACATCGATGAGAAGGGAGGAAAAGGAAAGCGATGAACAAAATCTTGAAGGCAAGATTATATTTACGTGCCATGTTCCACTTCTTAGGAAATGGCATTTGTTCGGCAGGGATCAAATCCGAGGTCTTCAGTCGGACAAAGTGACCTAACCAGCCTTGATCCCGATCATCATCGATGCTCGAGAACGGGGCCTTACCGGCCTGACGTGCAAGCTTGATTAGTCCCCCTCGATAAAGTCGGGGACTATATAAGCGCATGATGGTCTAGGGTGAGGGGGTACCCCTCGATCTTACTCATAAAAAATGGAGGAGAATTACTATCCTCCAAAAACAAGGGTGAATTTGACCAAGGGTCACCTCGTACCTCTTACAGAAGGTAATAATGACAGAGTCCAAGGGACCCCGCGTGAAGGGATAAGTGTAAACACTTAAAAGTCCCTCCACGTGGGTACTAATGGCTTCCTCGGGCTTGGGGACCATTACGTGCTTACTAGTCCAGTTGCAATCTTTCTTGACCATGGAAAGGACGTCCTTGGTGATCGAGCAAATATATCTCGAGACCGGCTCACACCAACCCGGTACCGAGGAGGGCTTCTCGTTCTTGAAATCAGCACCGGTCAGGCACCCCCTGGGGATGAACATTTTCAAAGGAGGTTCCGCTGCCGGTTCTTTGGTAGCAGCAGATGAAACGTTTTCCTCTACAACCGATCGCGAGGCAGAGGGAGTTTCTTTTTAGGGAACAGGCTTTGAAGTCTTTGCCATTGCTTCTAAATAGAGGATAAAAGAAGGTGCTTATAAAAGAGGAGGTATAATTAGCAGATAACTTATGAAAGCTTTCAGAAAACCAGAAGGGAAGAAGTTTTAAACTTGAGCTTTCAGAAAACTAGAAGATGAGACTGATGAACTTTTCTTAAAACACAAGAGCAAATGTTTGAATGTAAAAGTTCTAATGAATGGATAAAAAGGGTATTTATAGTTTTATCAAACAACGGTTAGCACCCTGAAGCGGCAGACTGTTAACTGACACACACTTAATGCCTTGAAGACTGGACCGATGGGATGTTTCAACTATTCTTATACTTACGTCATAAATTCGTCGTCATGATTTATCAGAGTGAGAATCAGAAGCTCGTATCGTTTTTCATCATTTACTCTCTGAAAAACGAGAGGATTTGACGTCATATTTTTGTTATTTACGTCATGATATATCGAAGTGAGATCTGAGTTCATATCGTTTCTCTTCATTTACTCTTTGAAAAACGAGGGGACTATCTGTATACGGTAGAAGCCAAGCTCACCTATTGCATGACAGACCGGATGAAACATAATGGATTGAAGATCGATCTTGGATTCCATCGAACCTAAGCACGAGGTTGAAACCTGCGTCTTCAAGATTATCGAGTCCATAACCCCGAACTTGACCCCGATTCTCAATTAGCTCGAGAAAACTTTATCAAACCAAAATAACGGAAGGCCGAAATATCCGTAACCGGTCGAATATCACGGTGAAAATCTCGGCACGTATCAATGAACCGATTAATTAGCAAATCATGAGATTTTTTATCTTATATAGAATTGTATCTAAAGTAGGACTCTTCTACTATATAAAGAAGGTCTGATTATTTGCAAAGTACATTGTAACACGCATCCCAAAGCAATAAACTGTTATTTCTAGTCATTATTATCTCATCTCTCTGTTCGGGCACCGATTGCCAGCATCTTTGACTCGAGGGTGACTAACCTTCAAGGCTAAGATTGTTCAACCTGCATGGTTTGCATTTATTTTTTTATCATTTATTTCAATTTGAATTTGATTTCTCATTTTTATATCAAATTAGATCATGTATCCGTAAAACCGCATATCAATTCAATTGTTATCTGATTTGAGGATAAACAATAATATTTTGTTTAATAATACTTAATGAAATTTTAAACATAGGAGGCAACTTTTGTGCTTTTTAGTAAGCACGCTTTAAGAAGCTAAGTGCAATGTTTCCCAAGCATTACTAAACGACAAACTAAACATTCTAAATTAGTCCTAAACATGATTATAATTATTGGTCTTTGAGCATTAATTTTGTAAGGAATACGAGATGTCTCTTTGTAAATTTAAAAATGAAAAATAAAGGGGCAAAAGCCAATAAAACCAAAAAAAAGAAAAGATAAAAGGTAGAGCATTTTAGTAGGGTTAAACTAGAGTAATAGATAGTATGCTTAGACATCACAAACCTTTTTTTATATATTTTGCACGCGATGTACAGTATGTGTATTGAAATCACAACTAATTAATCTGAATTTACATCGTATAAGATCCATTAAACGAAGAAGTGCTCCCCAGCAGAATTATTTTCATTCCTAGGGTTGTTGGTATGATATTACAGACTTGACAAAGAAGTAATCAAGAAATGACAAAAATAAAATTTGTTTCTAACTTTGAACTTCTGTAGTGGCCTTAGGATCAATTATCCAATTGTGAAAGACCTAATAAGATATTTGTTATTGTATTTTTTTTTTCCATTGCAATGTGAATTGCTTGCACTATAAAATAGCTATTAATTTAAAATGCTATTAAGATATTTAAGTTTGTTTTTTTGTTACTCACTTGTTATTCTGTACTTGCATTATGGTCATGGTTAATTCAGATTCGCATCGCGTAAGATCCATTAAAAGTAAAAACGCTCATTGCCAATAAAAAAAATTTCCAAGGACTCCAACCCAAAATTTATTGAAGTTAGTCTTGAAAGAATTTTAGGCTATGTTGCTCGGGCTTTCTGAAAATATTGATCAATACGTATTGAATCCTTGAAAAATCAATTTTTAGAGGATCCAACACGAACGCGGCATCTATACGAAGAGTTAGCCCAACATATGTTTTAGGAAGGTCTCTAAAGCTGCAAATAAACAGGAAAGCTGAAAAAATTCACAATTATTACTAAGCAAAGACTGCAAGTTTTACAAGTCTGACAACTAACAGCCAACAAGAATAAGATAAACACAACCAAGTAGACACAAAATCATGTGAGCTAAAAAAGTTAAGAATATAGCCCTTTTATATTTTTGTATATTTTTTAAAAAAAAGAATCCAAAAAATCAGAGAGTTGACAATGCATGACAACAAGAAAAAAACAGCTAAGTATGAACTCTTCTTATAAAACATACTCTTAAAATTTTCATATCCAAAGGAACTAAGCCAGCTCATTTATTTTTAGATCCCAAGCAAATGTTTACTTAAGATCTGGGGTTATTAATTATATTAATAGTTATTTTTATTGTCATAATTATGATAAATGTCTCCTATGTAAGCATTTGCCAGAGAAAGTAAGTTGGCTTATGTCTGCTTAATGTTAATGCTACTTGTCTGTGACAAAGGGGGAAATGGCCATTTTTTGTATTATTGAGGAATAATCTTTCTTGCCAAAAAAACTGGTCTAAATATTTGCCACTTCAGAATACCAAGGAGACATTAATCATCTTTTTCTAATTCGACCCTTTCTATTCTAGGGAGGTAATTAGTCATTAATTACTCAATTAAGTAAGAATTGAGATTCTTTAAGTAATAAATAAGTTTTATTTAGTCAAATACCCTTGTAATTAAGGCTATCGAAGGCAAGTTTCACAATAAACTGGCCTAATTTCTCTTCTTTCTTTTTGATTTCAGCTTTCTTTTTTCTTTTTTTTCCAGGGGTCCAGAAGGTTAAAAGAGAACGGGTTACTTACTCTTAACGGGCAAAGCGAGCCCCTTTATTCTGAATTAAAGAATTCAGAATCAATCAAATCTTCCCAAGTAAGATTTCGATTCATACTGAAAAATAGATGAATAGTTGATAGCAGATGGGGTCAAGCTAAAAGCAAAGCTTAAATTAAAGAATACCGGCTAAATTAGTCTGTCTGCTGCTTTCTTTGATAGGAGTTTCTTTTTGTATATTATACGGAGCCCTTTAAAAAAGAGAATCGATCATCTTCGCCTTCAAGTTTCGAATATTAGCAGTACATAAATTGTTACAGTGCACGAAAATCTTAAACGACAGATAAAAAGGACAAGGAAGAATAAGTAAGTTGGTTTGTGTCTGCCCATAGTTAATGCTGCTTGTCTATGATGTTAAAGACCAAAGTAGCAAAGGGGAAAACTGTCACTGCTTTGTATTATTGAGTAATAAGTCTTTCTTGCCCATCACTTCTTAATCACTAACATAATCCCAATATCTCACTGCTGAAAATAATAATAATTAGGTGATCTTAGTATATTTTGCCAGCCCCTGTCATTACTTCTCCTTATTAATAATACACCAAGTAGTAAGCGAGTTAGAACTTCAACCTTATGGAATACTGGATTTTAGAATGACGATTTCAAGTATTAACAATTGAGTTCTAAATTTAATATATATATATATATATACTTATTTAATGAATTTCTCAACACGAATATACTATTTAAACAAAAGATATCGATAGGCAGGCTACTAGCTCCCATTCTGGTACTCTCTTTGGTAGGGGTTTGGGGGGTNGGGAGAAGACAGCACCATTCCAAGAATATTGACATTTTTCTGCCATGATGGGTGCATTATTTTTGTCCCAATGATGGCTACATAATAAATATATTACAAGGATTTAAATTGTATGAGAGTATGCCTCTTTTGCATTTATATTGGTAGTATTTAATTTTCTGTCTATTTAATGTATACTCAAACTAATGGCACAGGTATCATGTGACTGGGTTGGGCTGAAAATGCAATGTACCTATGCTTCTGCAATTTAATGCAATGACATATGACAACAATCAAGGGAAAATGACATGCCAAAATTCTGAAAGATATAAGAAGATGAAAGCTAGTTCATGCCATTTGGCAAAGTAAGTCACATGTCCTAAGTGTGGCTGTGTGTAAAATTGGGGACCAAATTGATAAAAGTCATTATATTATTTGAGCATATAATCATTCAAACTTCATTTTCTTGTTCTTTTTCTTAGTCCACCGAAAAGAGACTTGGCGTAAATGGTAGAACTGCTGTCAGTGATCAGGAGATTACGTGTTCGAGTCGTGAAAATTGTCTCTTGTAGAAATGTAGGGTAAGATAACGTATGATAGACTCTTGTGGTACTGCGCTTTCCCGGACTCCGCACATAATGAGAACTTAGTGCACCGGACTGTCCTTTTTTTTTTAGCCCACCCCACTTACCCAAAAAAAAAAACTAAATATTATTTTTGGAGTGCCGACTAATTCAAAATCGTCTCATAAAAAACCATAAAAAGGAAAAGCACTCTATATCAGAAATTTTTCCATTAAAGCTCGAACAGAAAATTCTGATTAAAATTAAAGGGATCTAATCCATCGCACTACAAAATTTGATAATGATAATGCAAACATTGACTCACTCTCTCATATTTTTATATTTCTATTATGTTACTTCTTCTTTTTCTTTTTTTTTTGGTAGTTATTAGAGATATTTAAAAAAATATGAGATATTTAATTTTTAAATCACATAAGACAATAATTAAGATCATGGAGGTCTAAAAGCCCAACCTAGACTCATTTACTACTCTACTCCTTCCTTCCTGTGAGATAGGAGGCATAATCACATGGGAGTAGCAATCATAAAAGATGCTAAAAAGACAATGGCTGAGGATTTGGTGGAACCACTTTTAATGTATAACTCATTTGTATGTTTCTTTCCTAAGAATCTCTATCAATCTTTTTTTTTAATATTAAAATAAGGTAAAACAAAATTAATTAATTTTTGCCCACCATCCTAAAAATTTAATGCCCTCTGACCTTGGATTTATACATGGAATTTTGTAAATTATTTAAGGGAGACATTCACCATTAAAATGATAATTAATATTTGTATCCTATTTAAGTCACATACATTATTGTTTTTCTACTCATGAATCAAGTGTGACATTTCGGTTCAAAATACAAAGACTTTGATATAAATGGAAATAACATGAATTAAAGATTTAATTTTAAACTATGTCAAAACAATTAGAAAAAAAAATGATACGTTTGATTTTCTTGAATAACCGATTATTTCCTCTATAAGCAAGAAGAGAACAATCATCGTAGCTCAATGTGCAACCCGTTAAGCATTTTACCATGGAACTTATTTGTGAATATTGGTAAATGGACCTTGGGCCTAACTCAACCCCAAAAGCTAGTTTATGAGATGAGGATTGCTCAAGACCATATAAGGAGACCAAAGACCTCAAATCCCACCGATGTGGGACAACTCAGCACACCTCCTCACGCCCAGGCCTGCACTCTGGAGCGTGGATAACATAAATGGGGGCCCAACATCGGAAACAATAATTGGGATGAGCCTGACTCTGATACCATGATAAATGGACCTCAGGCCTAATTCAACCCCAAAAGCTAGTTTATGAGATGAGGATTTCCCAAGACCATATAAGGAGAACAGAGACCTCAAATCCCACCGATGTGGGACAACTCAACACACCCTCTCACGTCCAGGCTTGCACTTTGGAGCGTGGACAACATAAATGGGGGACCAACATCGGTAACAATAATTGGGATGGGCCAAGGGAATATTTTTCTTGACCCTTTTGTGTACACAACCTCGCGTATATATACACATTGAAATCTTGGCTAGAGATTTAGATAGAGATTACAGTAGAGTAATTATACAAGAATATTAACTGATAACTATCTAGCCTAATCATTATCTGTAAAACTCTTGGAAATAGTTCTTTGTTGCGTGGGACACTATATTTAACAAAAATGATCATATTGATAGTTACAAGGCAAATCTAGAATAACTTTTTTTTGGGCTATTTTTGGACTATGATATTGTAAGTTTTACAATATTAAAATGGGAAATATAATAAGATGATGAAAAATGGAATTTTTTTTAAGGGTCGGAAATGAAACCTTTTTTCTTTGGGTCGAAAAATAAAACGATTTGTAGCTATAAATTCAATGCAGAACAATTCTATGGCCTCTTCATTATTATTGGTCTTTTCATTACATTATAGGCTTTTTGATGATTCAAGAAGTTATCAACTTCAAGGGAAGCCCAATAACTAGACAAATTGGACCTTTTGAACAAAAGTGAATTTGAAATCTAGTTCATGTTGTTCTTACAAATTCCAAAGAGAAATTTATATTTTTAGCCGGTTTTAAGAATAATAACCAATAAAAATGTATATTGTTTGTATATATTGGTATTATATGCATATAATATATGTATTTATATACTTTTAGCTAGCGAATATAATTAATTTCGGCCGGCCGATCAATTTTGTATTTTGTCCAATTCCAAAACACATGTTCAAACGTTTCTTGATCTATATATAATTGGATGAGAGCATCAATCTAGTTGCATATTACAAAAATTTAACGCAAGTAATGTTGGTCTATGGTTAAAAACTCACATTCTTTCATCCATAAAAGAAAAAAAAGAGCAACAATTAAAGGCTTATAAATAAGTCGTATCAATCAGAATTATATCCGAATTAAACCGAGAGGAAACAAATGAAAGAATTCTAAACATCGAATATTTTCATTTCATTTGTATGAATATATATATATATATATATATATATATATATATAGATAGCGGATCTGTTTAAGATTCAAAAGAAGAAGCTCTTGACCTTATTTCATGTGCTAGGGTATCCGCCGTCGGTGGTTTACTAAGTCTTGGCCTTTTAGTTTAGTAAGTAAGGGATTCTCTTTCAGAAAGAACTCCGAGTGAAGAGGGCTGCTTTGCTTCTCGATAGCCAGTCCGGGACAGATTTGACATAGCAATATATATATATACAAATGAAATGAAAATATTCGATTTTTATTTATTAACGAAAATGACATTGTATAACAGGTCTCAAAATAATAGCCAAATAAATATATATTTTTGGTATATAAAAATACGTTCTATATGTTATATGCAAAAATGATTACAGATTTTATACACTTTTTTGGCTATCGAATATAAATAATTTATGGCACTGACTAAAAGTGATAATACTCCTTTATCAAATTGGATATACAGCATAACTGCCTCTACCATTTGCTTCAAACCTTCTCTAAGATGGTACTATGTGGCCCTGATCATAGTTAGGCCCAATAAGAAAATATCATCTAAACATAGGCCCAATAACAAAAATCTTTTTCAATCGTCTAACTTAGGCCCAATAACAAAAATCTTTTTCAATCGTCTAACCCGGTTCATCCGCTTGGTATTGCATTTGGGGGTCGTTTGGTTCAATTAGGCAAGGATATCCCATGGGATTAACGATCCGATTTTCTATATGGAATGCTTATGCTATCATTTTAATTCGAAATTTATATCGGTATTGGCTAATACTCATAACTAAACATAAAAAAAATATTGAAAACCGTTCTTCTGCTCCGAAATAGACTGTTCCGAATGTTCCTGGAAATTCTTACTCCCATTAAAGTATTTGTATTCATATTCTTAATTTTATTCGAAATTAATGACTTTATCCCGATAAAAAAAAAATGACGCCTTAGGCAGTTAACAATGACCGATAAAGTATCTTGTAACTACTTTAACTAGTACTAATAATTTTGATTCATTGAACTAATAATAATCTTCAACTTGCTTAGAAATGAAGCATAATTGTTCTTATTTGTTGTAGCTTACCAGAAATTTATTAATATGCATAATATACTTAAAATTAAATAATACTCCTCTTACCTAAATAAGTTTATACTAAAAGTTAGATAAATATGTTGATATAGCTCATTAACCTCGTGTCAATAAGTTTGAAATGAAAAAGTTAATTTGTATTTTAATGAAAATCGAAAGCATTTTAGTATTTGTAAATACTTATAAAATATTACTATTAATTTAACAGGTGCTGAAGTGAAATACTGCATTTTTATTTATAATGTTAACTTTCATATTCTTTTCAACTACAAGGTTAATGTCAAGAATTGCGGTTATGTCATTTTATGGTGAGTTGTTATGCTTAATATTATAAGATTTATTTTGTAAACCGATATTATAAGCGGCGGATTCAGGATTTTAGTTTCGTGGTGCTTAACTTTTCTTGATGTAAAGTTACTATCAATCCCACCATATAAGTATGCAACTATTTAAATACAATAAAAAAAATTTAATTAGAAAACCATGATATTAATATTATAGACGCCGTGAAAGTGTGATGGATAACACAATTAGCAAGAAAAAGACATGTGGATTTTGCGGTCCCGGAAGGATCCTTTGTTTTTCTAAAGCAATTTTTTTTTTTCTTTGCTATAATTAATTAGATAAAGTAAGAAAAGAAAAGTAAAAAAAAAAAAATAATAATAAAGAAGATAAAACAAAGCAGAAGCAAAAGAATAAAAGTTGTATTGGCTCAAAAAAATCGCTAGTGAAAACTGAAAAGAATAAAAAGAAGACCTCGTAAAACAAAGTTAGAAGCAAAAGAATAAAGTAATATCGGCTCAAAGAAGTCGCTAGTGAAAATCGAAAAGAACAAAAAGAGGACCTCATGATTGGGGCAAAAGAAAATGTGACAATATAAGAAAAAATTAAGGGAAAAAAACTTTCAAGGAGTGAGATTCAATCCCTTACCCTTTGGCTTTTATAGAGCTCCAACACCCATCATAAACCAACACACCCGCCTAGCTCTCTATTACTTGGGTGCTTGCTGGTTTATTATATCATTTTTCTTAAATTCTCTATATAACTATACATACTCTGAGTCAAGGTTAATGGATGCTCGAGCACTCAATTTTTGCATATAAATCGCCCTTAAATATTATATTTATATTTTTATAATAATATAGATATAGACGTACATATAATAATTTTTTTGTTGTTTGTTAACTTCAACCAAATATAAAAGTTCTATGTAAAGATCAAATTAAGTTGAGATCCAAATTTCGAGGCCATTTTGTTGGAAGTAGACAAGGAATTATATATTACAATACTTTTAAATTTTCATAAACGTTACGACAAAAAAGTAAAAGAGCTTACTTGTTCGTCTTGTAATCTCCGGGTCTTCATTTTTCTTTACGAGATTCAGGTAAAGCCACCTAAAATAAAAAGCCCTAATTTGCTCTTTCTATTTTCTGTCGTTCAAATTATGCAATGAATTTGTTTTATATAGGCGTATGTTTGTGGTTCTATGTTAATTGTCTCCGTTATTATGCCTGAGGTTTGAGTTTGACTTCCAATTAATCTGTATTTTGTGAAATTTTTTCTTATAAATTAGGACTTATTTTTTTTAGAATTGTAGTGTGATTGGTGTCCGGGTAGCTTGCCCAAACCGTACAGTGAATGTTACGGCCTGCAATCACAGTATTTGGTAAAAATGTCTATTAAGGCTTTGAGCAATGAGCTCGAGTAGCTGGGCATACAGTAAACAGACGAGAAAATATGTTAATCTTGAATTATAAAAATCCTTTTTTTTTTACCTCACCCCTCACTTTCCCAGCTAGTTACTTGAGTGTCTCTGAATTGACGTTTGGGGTACTCTTTTATGTGATGATGTTTGATCGGGCACGGTATCTTGGGAAGAAAGAAAAAAAAGCGGTCCGGTGCACTAAGCTCCCGCTATGTGCGGGGTCGGACCACAGCGGTCTATTGTACGCAGCCTTACCCTGTATTTCTACGAGAAGAAAGAAAGACTTTTGAAAATTATGGTCTAAAAGGAGCCATACTCATTAGGGGTAAAACGAGAAGTTTAAAGTTGAGCTTTTTCTAAAAATATAGAAAGGTATTATTTTTTTGACAAGCGTGGTGTCCGGACGTGTTTGTGCACATCTCAACTAATTCTACGGGACACCTGTTATCTCCCACCAGCAACAGGTACCGGGTTACACTATCCATCAAGGCGAAAAGTATCATTTTTTTTTGCTCTTTTTGTTTAAACTGTAACTTTTTTTTTGAAAAAGGCAACAAGTTTGAACTGTAACTTTGATCCTCCTCTTAGCACAATGTTTGTGCTAATGAGTTTTATATCTAATTTTTACCTTTCTCAATATAGAAAAGTATCATTTTTTTGGGCAGACTAAATAGAAATGTGCATCACATAAATAGAGACAGTAGGAATATTGGATTTGGCAGATGATACCTTTTGGCTACTGTACTCTGAGGAGAGTAGTGCCCAGGGGGCTTTGGTCTAGTGGTAAGAGGCAGCACATGATATGTGGGTTACACGCACGGCATAAGTTCGAACCATACAGCTCACAAGCTTGGTATTAAGTAGAAAAGGGTGTGGTGTGGGTGTGGGTGTGGGTGAGGGGCATTACCTGCCGAGTTTCGAACCGTGTGCCAATGACCTTCGTGGATTTCTAAGTTGTCAAAAAAAGCTAGTAGAGAGTTGTTGTTTCTATTTTCTAATGATGAAGGGAAGTCTTGAATTGTCATCTGGTCATTTAACTTTAACTATTTGGAAACTATTGATATTCTTTTGAACAGTTTGTTGGAAACTACCTTTGAACTTAACTTAAAAAGGAAGCCAAATGCTTCATATAGGCGATACCAACTAGTTGAGATTAAGGTTTAGTTGTTGTTGAAACTTACATTTGTCTAGTGTTTGTCGAGAATCTTTTGTGTGGTAAGGGGTTTGTGAGTTTATAGGGATAAATATGAAACCTAGAAAACCTCTAGTTTCAGGAAATCCCCAGGGATTTGCCTTTGAAGACAAATAATTTAGTATTGGAATGAAATAGCACCGACATAGCTAGTTCGAAATTGAGGTGCAGTTGATTGATTGAAAACTATTGATTGGAGTTACCATTTTTTTCCTTCCTTTTTTTCGACTGCTTCATTGCGAAAGTAATCGGGTGAACTATTGCACAACCTTTAATTAGGCCTGTTGCACTGGCTTAGCGCATATATTTATATAATATTTTTTACCCATCAAAAAAAAAGTTATTGGGTGAATAGTAACATGTCTCTCTGGATTTTATTTACTCAGCTACATTGAGATGATCTTTGTGTTCATACCGCAATGTAAAATGTGATTAATGGTAGCAAGGTTTAAGTCAAAAGGCAGTTTATGTTGACAATTGCTTGGATATTATAGTTCTAACTTTATTACATGTTACCATTCTCAAATAAAAAAAACAATAAAAGTTATAGTTCTAACTTCGGGGTGGCCTTTATGTGCAAAGCTGATTTTTGGTGTTTGCAGGTGCCATTGTTTGAAGCAGTATGAGTTTTACTGGGCCTTCCGTGGCTTCTGGTTAGTTTTATGGTTTGTCTCCGTATCTTTTGGTCAGTGTAGATGTCACTTTTTTTGTTTTCATCATGGCATGCCAAGATCGCCTTCCCAAAATGCAAGTAAATCACGGGATCTAGTTTTCTGTTTCTAAGGAAATCTTTATTGGAATATTGTTTTCTCACTATAAATATTGAAAGATACCGAATGAAAGAAATATGGCCTTACAATACATATAGAAAAAATAAAAGGAAATGTTTTGATTCTAACACTTCATGACCAAACTCTTAAATGTTTTTATAGTGCAATTTTAACCTATTTGCCAATAGAATGGTAAGCAAAGAAGAAGGCCAAAACTTCGAGAACTATTATTTCTTCATTATGGAGATCATAAAAAATATGAAAGCGAGACTGAGTAGCAGGGAATGTGTATATATCCTTTGACTCGTAACTTCATTTCAAAATTTCTTTTCTTTTCCTGTTTTAATTTGCCCAATATATTAAAAATCATAGAAAAGAGAGTGTCTTTTATCAACTGAAGACAGACTATCAACATATTATTTATCTCTCCCCTTCAATTGTTCTAGTACTATTAACCCTTGATGTGCATATATTTCAGGTGCAGGAATTGCTCGAAGGGCATTTGAGTTTGGACAGACTTACGTTGTGAAGCCTAAAGGTAAGCATCAGGCAACTATTGTTTGGCTGCATGGCCTTGGGGACAACGGATCAAGGTAAGCTTGTCAACACTTTCCTGTTACTTCTTGTTGCGTTGTTCAAGCACTATATGTTTCATTATGTATCTGTCTCAGTGATCTGCTTGGATGCTGTTTGATCAGGAAAGTTTTAAAATTGTTCAACAACAAAAGACATCTATCCTCTGAAATATTGACTACCTCCAATTTTGCCATATTAATTATGCTGTTCTACCACAGAGACTGTGAATGGATGCTTAAATGAGCTATCATCAGAGAGTTGCTGTCAAAGATGTTTAGAATAATGGTTTATGTTCATTTAAGTTGATAGTTTGTAAGTATATTTAGTTAAAGCTAAAAAATTTACTTTTGAATTGTTGGAGATGATAGAATACTAACAAACAATTGCTATACAAAGGTTAATACTATTATCTAGATAAAGACATGGTTGTGCTGAAAGCTTTTCTTAGAGTAGTCTACTTCAATTTAACAGATGTGTCAGAATTCTTTTTAAGATGATAACTTGGGAAATAGATGGGTAAAGAACTTCTGGAATAATCAAGTTGTCGAGAGAGTAATGTTCATCATGCCAGTTTCCCGTCTGGTACGACTCACTTGATGTTTTACCTGGAAAAACTTCTAGCTAAATTGCCACATATATATTAGTAAGTGCCTACTGTTTTTGCTACAGTAACAGAAACCCAATATATCAGATAAAGAACAAATGTCAAAATGACCTGAATATAGTAGCGTGATAAAGAACGCTCTGGAGCTTTCTGTTAAGAAAATGCTGTTTCTAGAAGTCATGAAATGTCCAAGGTTAAAATAGGAAACAGATTTTTTTCCAAGTTTATCCCCCTTTAAACCAAACACATGTTACATACATATCCATTTTTAATTCAATGAACAAAACAAAGCAATAGCACTAAATAAGTCAAGGGATTATTAATTCCATGATTATAATCGCAGGATAACTTTTGTCTGAGGACCAAACAAGTCCTAAGTGACCTCAAGTATAGGGTTTTCTAAATACCAGCGTTATTATTGAAGTTATGATTTTTTTTTCTGCTTGTAAGGTTCCCTAAATCTGTCACTAGAGTTGCAGTGACTCGTTAAAAATTGAGAGTGAGATAGGTGATATCGGGCTTCAAGGTGGTATTGGAAGTCACAGAGGGTTGAGTAGTTGGTTATAGTGTGCTGGAGATAGCATGGGCAGTTTTAGCTTTGAGAGTGGGAAAGGCCTAGAGTTGAAAGAAACAGTCAATGCAAATGCTGAATGGTGATCTCAGTGTGTGGAAGCGAGCTAGAAGAAGACAAGATGTTTTGAACATTTTATGATTGTTTTACTTATCGATCAAAGTATTTATTTACAAAACACTGTGAGGCAGTTGGTACGCATACACACTTTGGTTTTTCATCTAGGTTGTAGTTTATTTCACTCCAAAAATGCTGCCATGACCTGTTACGTGTTTGTAATTTGCCTGGAAAATTTGTTATTGATTGGGTTGGGAAGCCTTGAGAATGAATCACATGCAAAAGCGAGGATCGAATTGAGATGATAAAGGTTGCCAGACAAATCAGAATCTTAATATTCTAGGACAAACATGCAATTACCTTCTTTGAAAATTTATAGTGCGTCTGGTGTTGCCAAATCACCATAGTGATTTACTGCTAATATAACTAAGGTTAAAGGGATGATGTGGAAATTGCTATGTCTGGCATTGTTCTAACTGACCCTTTGTTGTGTCTTATGTTTCTTGATATGGGATAATAACCTTTTTCTTATTTCTGTTATTTCTCTTTTATCTTCAACCTTGTGATGTTTCCAGAATATTGAACCAATTAATATCCTTATGGATGCTGTGTGAGCATTTAAACATCATTGCTTTGCTCAGACGAGTATGCACTAAGTAGACTGTTCTACTCTTTTCTTGGAATAACATAATAATTATTTGATGTTGTGGGATTTAGTCCTCTTACAGTGGTGGCATAGAGAAAGTGGAGAGCCTGCATCAATTTATGGTTCTCTACAAATTGCAGCAGTCATCTATACTAACTGGAATCTCATTGATTGCACCAGAAATTGACTAGAAACTAAAACCAGGCCTTTATCAGTGCAAACTCATTTTCTACTCTTTTAAAGGCTCTCATCTTCCTTTCCTTCCAAATTACCAACACAAACACCAAGTGACCTACATTTCATGCTCTATATCTTCTTTTGCTTCTTCGGAAATCCCAGCTAAATATCAGATCTTTCTTGTAGTCGGATTTCCCCACTGCTGACTTGCATCCTAGCGATGCAAATAGTAGGAGATCCACGCCTTCTCCACATTTACACATGTAGCACCAACTGATGTACGTTATCTTCTTCTCCTCACATTTTAGCTGTGATGATGGCTCCCTTGCCACCGGCCAAGTGAAGAAAACATACCTTCCTCTTGGAATCCATAGTAATATATGTAGGAATACTGTGTCCTCTTTGCGGAGAAGCTTGTGGTAGTTCAGGTTGCCTCACTCAGAATATCTTCTCTACACCAGTTCCACTTCCTACCCCATGCTTAAAGTTTTTATGCAATTTCCTACACCTTCGGGGTGTTCCTCCATTCCATGTTCCTCAGGCAACGTAATGGATTCATTCCTTCACCCTCTTCTTGGATGAGGTTCTTAGCTGCAAGTAGTACTATCCTCCAAAATGACGCATTGTTGGCGAACCTCCGAAGCTGCCTCCCTACGAGTGTTTTGTTGAACACCTTGAGATCTTTCCCTCCAAGGCCCCCATAGTTTATGGAGGATGTGGTTGTTAACCAATTCATGAGGTGAAACTTTTTTTATCTTATCCTCTATGTCCTTAGGAAATTCCTTTGAAGTTTCTCCAACTTTTTTTTAATGGTAGCCAGAGTTACATGTAGGAGAGATGTAATAATGTTTGCATGCTTGATGGTGTGATATTAATCAGTACATCCTTTCCCCTTTTTGGCAAATACCTCTTATAGAATCCCGCTAATTTTTTTCTCAATCTCTTCTATTTCTATATTGTGATGCTCTTAGCTGTAGGTCCAGGTTGGTTATAGGAAGTGTCCTAATTTTATGGAGGCAGTTCATCTTTTAATTTGAAATTTAGTCATTTTATAGCTTATATGTTAGTTTTTGAATAAGTATGTTACGTTCTTTTATTAAATATCTCATTTTTTCATTGATATATATCTAACAATGAAGTTGCTTATTTCATGCTAAGTTTGAGGTTGATTGATTCCTTTTTTATGGCAATGAAAGTGAGCTATAATTCTTGAACTATTTACTCAATGACTCAATTATACCTTATTAAAAAAAGTGAGCTATATTTCTTAGAACTATTGAATCAATTATATGCTATTACGACTACACGAGTTCCTTACTTTGGATATCAAGCTTCTCGGATGGTCTTGCTTGTTATGCACAGTGCAATATGCAATATCAAAACTTGAGTCTTGAAATGAACAACTGAAACATATTAACTAAACATTTTACAATCTACTTTTGGTTTTCCTGGCAGCTGGTCCAACCTCTTGGAGACCCTTCCTCTTCCAAATGTAAGGATCCAAATGTTACTTTTTGTACTTGAGGGATCTCTTGTTGACTGTTAAACATGTAACTCTCGTAGTTGTGTGCGTTAGAATCTTGTAATAGCCTATGGCATATTGCTCTTTCATGTCCATGCCGTAATCTTTTGTTATTGTGGTAGCTTAGCCTGATTTTTGCTCTTATTTTCTGAACTGCAGATTAAATGGATCTGCCCAACTGCCCCCCAACGACCAATAACTTTATTTGGAGGCTTTCCTTCCGCTGCCTGTAAGCTTTGTGCTTTGAGATTATGCCCGTTGTTATCCAATGTACAGCTATTTTAGAATCAAACTTTTATCCTGCCATTGTTATACATTGCAGGATGTGTAAATTGGATAATTTTATTTATTTGCGACTCATCCGAAAGCATTGTCCAATTCGTCATTGAATTAGTTTAAGTTGAAAGTCATGCTTTCAAGCACTGCAGTAAAGAAAACATTATTTTCTATCTTTTGTACCAGGGTTTGATGTCAATGATCTATCTGAAAATGCTATTGATGATGATGAGGGTTTAGATGCTTCAGCAGCATATGTGGCGAGTTTGTTGGCTACGGAGCCCCCTCACAGTAAGCCATTCCTGCGTCTTATACTAACTTGTGCACCATCATTTGAATCACAAACTTGTATAAAGCACATGTTTTACCGATGAAGCGTAACCCGTCGCACTGAATCGCTTCAGACGACCAAGGGATGGATTTTAATAATATTGTATGCTATGAATAAAGATATTTAGCTTTCCATCTCCCTCTTTTTTTTCAATGTTGTTCTCTTTATGCCGCTGGATTTTTTAGTGTGATGTGTGTAAATAATATAGTTCCCTTTAGTTGTCTTTCTTTCTTTCTCGGGGGTTAGAAGTTGACTGGCTAGACCATCTAGATGCATTAACCTTAGTGGTTGTGTCAAACGCCTATACATGTTAAGGGTTGTCAATTTTTAATAACAAGCAACTGTATTTCTTATTTCCTATCCAATATTTCGTATTTAGATGATCCTTTATATGATTACTACGCAAGAGTTAATTTCCTTATTTCTACCTTAGTCATCCCATTATCTAGTTGTTATTTTAGAGATCTGCAAAATTTTAGCTGTAACATCCGCAAAACACTCAAACCTTCTCTACATTACGCTCAATTGATCTTACTAGTATCTATAGAATTTATTTTCTTACTCTTTATTGTAAAAAAATAAATTAAATCTTTTGCTTTATTATTTTGTGTATTATAGTCAAACTTGGGGTTGGAGGCTTCAGCATGGGCGCAGCAACTTCTCTTTATTCTGCAACTTGTTTCGCTCGTGGGAAGTATGAGAATGGCAACTCGTACTCTGCCAATCTGAGTGCAGCTGTTGGATTAAGTGGCTGGCTTCCCTGTGCAAAGTTCGACTTTTACCAATCTTGCCATTTTTCTCTTCTGAGACTTTTGGGGTGTTTTATATTGAGTGCTATTATTTGGCAGGACTCTCGATAGCAAACTAGGAGTAGAGGGGGCTGTAAGCCGTGCTGCATCATTGCCCATTCTTCTTTGTCATGGCAAAGGTATTCGGATGCTTCATTTTTTCTTCTACTTAACTTTTCTTCAAAAATAATAAGCTTCATTTTTCAAACAAGTTTCCCTACTTTAAGTTGTCACACCCCGGGG
>MCJB01048666.1:12067-33290 GCA_002018475.1 Nicotiana obtusifolia | reverse complement strand
AAGTCAGGAACAATGTTTGTAATCTTGCCTCCCTTGTTTGAGTTCGCATAGGAATGATGATATTAACGGATGTAGAAATGAGCAACCCGTTATTTTGAAATACCATTCCGAAAATAGTGCTGCCAGTAATAGATTCAGATTGTAGCCAGTTTGTTGGAACAAATGGCTGTATTCATAATCATGTAAACTGGTTCATTTCCTATGACAAATTTGTTGTATATATGAATCTGTTTGTTGAGTTGATTACATTGAACACTAGTGTTATTTGCGTAGAATCTGATGGATAAATGTATTCATAGTTTCAGAAGTTGTGCAAACTTTTAGCGCAAATTATGGAACATGATTATCTTTAAAGGCTATTGAGTTGTAATATGGTTACAATAATAGTATTTGTTCTTTTAACTATTGTCCCGAAAAACAACGCTGTTTGTATGATGCTTCAATTACAGTTTGAATTTTGTAAATATAATAGCTCACGTGTGTAACTGAACTGTGTAGAGTGATTTAGTTTTAAAATGGCTGTTATATAAATAGTGCTATCAATGTAGGTATATTAAATTGCAATCATTGCGCATTCCGTTAAATGGATCATGCTGAAGCAGTACCATATTTAAATTGTTGCTCGTTAGAAGTTAATTGAGCCCATTGCTTGTTGATGCATAATAACAAAAGTGTTTATTTTTAATAGAGGTGAGCCATTAACTAGCAACGATCACCAATGGCCCTCTTAACTAGTTAAATGCAAGATTAGTGTAAATAGGTCTCGATTTTCCAAACTTTAGTAATTAGATCTTAGACACAATTAATTGTGTTGCCACTGTGGGTACGGTTCCCGTGACATAGTGACAATACGAACTTCGGGGGCGCCTTTAGGTGACCCGATTTTAACAATTTTAAATAGTAGAGCCCTTTTTAAATAATTCGAGGCGTGCCATGCAAAACAAAAATCAACAGATACATGGCCCTCATTACTTGAACATTTAGAAAAGTCGAGGTGCGCTATTTAGCAAAGATTCATGGCCCTCGAAAAGTTAAAAACGCGTAGCTGCTTTAGGCGCGTTATTTTAATAATTGAATTTCCTAAATTCGGGTGCGCATTTATGTGACCCAAATCCAAAATCTCGATGTTTAATTAAAAGATGTTACAAATTACGGGTGCATTTATGTGACGTGATTCGTGACATATTTTGATTAACGTCGCAATCCTCCAATAATTGTAAAAAAAGCGGAATAAAGTGAAATGCACTATAGGATAATAACAGGTATTTAAAATCAGATAATAAGCCGATATAACAATAAAGCGACCGTGCTAAAATCACGGAACCCAAGGGTGCCTAACACCTTCCCGCGGGTTAACAGAATTCCTTACTTAGAATTTCTGGTTCGCAGACTTCTTTATGAGAGTCGAACTTTTCCTCGATCTGGGATAAAACCGGTGACTTGGAACACCAATTTAAATTTCCAAGTGGCGACTCTGAAATAAATCAAATAATCTCATTTCGATCAATGTGACTTTAATTGGAAAAACTCATTTTATACATTTTCCTCCCGGGGAGTGTACGAAAAGAGGTGTGACAACATGAATGAGAGATAGAGATAGAGAGACAGAGAGAGATGGGGAGAGAGAGGGAGAGAGCGCAGTAGAGAGAGACGGAGAGAGAGAGAACATGAATGGGAAATAACTGATTCCTTATTCAATTCATAATATAAAGGGATACACATTTAAAACTAATTTGTATATAATTGGTAAATTGTATATGGCCATTGTAATTAAGTTAAAACTTGATTAGAAAAGGTAATAAAGTTTCATATGTAGTATAAAATGGTAAAAGTCCCTTACTTCAAATGTAGAGTTGTCAATATGGGCGCTCGGCCCTAGCCTAGCCCGATATATGTGGGCCTTGGCATTTCATGGGTTAGCCAGCCCACCGTATTGATGGACCTTAGAATGCTCAACCTAAACCAACTCTACGTGGCCCACGAGCCACTATTTTTTAAAGTTTATATTATCATACTATATTATAAGCATGGACACTTTTATGTGAAGTTAGTTTACTAAAATATCCTTTAAATTTTGAATGATCAAATTACCTTCTAACTAATATTAAAATTACCGCCCATTAAATAATATTTTGTACATTACCAAAAGTAATAATTTCAATAATGAATGTTGTCATACATACAAAAGAAATTGATGTCTCTTTATATGATTTATTCCAGCTAATTACAAATTAGTTATTCACAAAAGAATATTAACAGTAGCTAAATACAACTTATACTTAGCCCTTTAATTCATTTGAGTGCATGTTTAGTTCTTTTGTTTAAAATGTCAACTTTAGAACTTTTGGGGGTCAAAATATGGTTTTCAGCAGGTCTTTTAACTAGGGCAAGCACATGTATTGTTACCCCCCAAAATGAAACGTTAGTTCTTAAAACTTCTTATTACTAAAATGTCCCTAAAAATTTATTGGACCTTTATACCCTTTCAGAAATTATATTAACTGTACATTAATATTGTACAGAAAAGTAAAAATACTCATAACTATGACAATGTTGTTGAGCTTCTCCTACTTCCCATACGAATGAATGTACAACACAATGTATTCGATTCTTTTGGGATTTGTATTAATTGTTTGTTGGGATTTAATGCACAATGTATGTGGTTGTCAATATTGGAATGGTACATAGTACTCTTCGGAATCCAAACAGACATTAATTGTTTCATTTGTTAAGTTAATCATAGTTTTCTCATTTGTTAAGTTAATTAATGTTAAAAAGTGTTTATATCGTTTTTTAATTATATATCCCACTTAAATAGTTAATGAAAGCTTTCATGTGCACAGTAATTCCACTCAAAATCAGTTATATAAACTCAAATTGTTTCATCCAAAAAATGCATGTTGGAATTGTGGAACGAGATATGTAAAAACTGAAAAGGAGGGTACGGAAAGGAAGAGCTCTAGCCTCGCGAAACGAGATAGAGGTTCAAATTGATGAATTCATATGAAGCTATGAAGTGGTCTAGCCTCATGTCTTTTTGCTTCTACCATCCCCACTCTAATTTTAATCAGTTAATATCTAATATTGATTTCAGAAGGGCGACGTTAGTATCTTATTCTAGCTTGGTGAGTTCCATCTTTGTGCTCTTTGGAGATTTCCAAGGCGGCGCTTCATTAACGTGCACGACGATTGCCTTCTGCCTTGAGCAGATAAAGCAGTGCGTGCACTTAGATTTCTCCAATTTTTCACGCCGAGAAGAGGAAGAGAGAGAGACAACCACCAAGAGCAACAACCTAAACCGGGATTGGCAAGTTGAAATAACGTTATTAATTTATGATCCCAGTTTGAATCATTGATTTAAACCCTTTCTTACTTGGTATATTCCTTATGTTTGCCTTCAAGTTTATTCAGATATGGCTTGTCTTGCTTACGGCCTGCGAGGACGCCTAAAAGTACTTCATAGTATTTGCTTCTCAAGGAGGACTATTTATTATCTCTTAGGTTTGTCCCCCAAAACCCAATTATATATATATATGGATGTATACTCTTGGATTGTACGACAATTTATGTACTCCATGATACAATTTATTCTTCTTATTCAAAATCATAATTTTTCTAAATATGGTTTCCTCTGTATTTTAACAATAATGACAAAAGATGCACATACATGCAAGAAATTTGTGTCCTTTATGACAAAATGAGATATATATTTTGGTACATTTTGATTATCATCATGTTACGCTCCCCACTCTTTCACACCTTCATTTTTGTATTGATAGAGAGTTCTATTTTACTTTTTGTGGTGAGCAATAGTTTTTCCAAAATATTTTATAGAATTACTTTTGTGTTAAGAAATTTCGCTCAAAGTAATAATATAAAACAAGAAAATAGACAAGAATATAAGGAGCAAGAAATGAGAGATTCTTATTTCTTTCATATATTCAAGTATATACAATGTGATGCCCAAACCCTCTATTTATAGAATGATATTTAGGTAATATAAAGGGATGTCATGATATTAACTTTTGAGATCATGGGAGAAAATCATGGAGGAGGTTATGGAGGTGTGGGAGTTACAACCACAATGATAAGAAGTGATGAGAGGTTAATAGAGAAGAATAGTGGGAGACATCCACTACATAATATAATATTTTATAACATTCCCCCTTGGATATCTATAGAAAATGTGTTTCGTTAAAATCTTACTAAGAAAAGAACTTGTGGAAAAAGATTCTTAGTAAAAAAGAGTACACATATTTTGTAATACGAATTACTTGCTGCCTCATTAAAATCCTTGTCCGAAAAACCTAGTGGGATAAAACCTTAGCTAAGGAAAAAAGAGTACAGCACGTATTTGCCCCCTGATGAAAACATCACTTTATTTCTCGGAGACGACGAATTCCAAGCTTGTATAACAACTTCTCTAATATTGAGATCGGCGATGCCTTGTGAAGAAGTTTGTCAAATTATCACTTGAACAAATTTGTTGAACAACGATCATGTCTGAAATAGAACTTTGGTGAAATATGCTTTATTTTGTCTCCTTCGATAGTCCTTTTTTCAATTGAGCTATGCATGAGGTATCGTCTTCAATGTAATTGAAATCTTGTTGAATATCATAATATGGCATTACCCTCATAGACATAGATTATTTGAACAACGAATTATGCCCTGCATTTGTATAAACAATAAAACCTTGACAATATTTATTAGAATAAACAAATCTATATTAAGGATTCCTTTTGCAATATAACAGTAATCGTATTTCAATATCTCCACATAGGAGTAAAACTTTATCTCGCTAGCATATTATTATACTCATGGTTATAGCAAGATAAATTAGTGAGCCTATTGCACCAGACACAAAAACAAATCATGTACGCCATGATTGCTCTAAATCACATAGGATTTGCTGAAGCATTATTTAATAAGTTTCTTGGGAACCTTAATATGCTTCAGAACAATTTAAATCCTTCAAAGATTTTCATTATACGCATATTAAATGTAGTATCAGACCAAAATCTGAAATGACTGTATCCACTACAGGAGAACATGTCTTCATATAATCAATGCCAGGATATATACAAATCTCTTGTGCCACAAGTGGTCTTTATGTCTATTGACTTAATTTTTTTATTTATTATCGCACAAAAACACATTTATACCTTCACTGGCTTTTCAGGTTTTGGGACTATCCGTCCAACTTCACATTTTTCAGGTGAAGTCAATTTTCATTACGTAATTTTCATTTGGCCAATCATTTATCTATCCAAATTCCATGACAGATTTTAGCTCAAGATCGTCGTCAATAATAATAATATTAAGCGATACATTATATCAGCAATATCGTCGACGATCACTTTATATCGGTTTCATCATTACCCAGTAAAGACATAACTTATTGAGATCTCTTTATCTCATTATTTTCAGGTACCTGAGCCTCTTTTATGAGGTCTTATATAGTGTTATACCGTGGTGCTCTTCTAGAACTCTTGCCTCCTTATTATGACCATGTTGATCGTTTGCTCCACTCTTTCTTCAAGGAGTTTATCTTGGAACAAATTATTCTATTATGCTTTATGCGTGTCATAGACTCTGCCCATCATGGACTTTATTTCAGTTGGAGCATTAGCAACTGAAATATGACATTTAGCTTTGAGTCAGCAAATGCGTCTGGCAATATTTTGCAAATGAATTATCACTTGAACTTCAAGTTCACATTTTCTTGTATGAGAATCAAGATGTACTCATAATAATTCATTCCACGTATCACTTTTTCAGCTGCTCATTTTCTCCCCCTAATGTTGGGATCACCAATACATTTCTCAATCTTCTTTGGGAACCCATCTTTGTGCATTGTGGTAGGATAATTAAATCTTATAGAACATTTATATTTCTAGATATAAATTATTTGATTCCTGACCCTGAACCAATTGCGATACGAGAATTTATCATAACTTACTGGCATGTTGTATATTATATAATACACATCATACCAAATTTCTATTTGGGAGTTTTATTCTCATAACCAATGATTTAGCTATAATTGGAGGCATACAAATTCTGCTTGTCACACCTTTTTTCGTGCACTCCCCGAGAGGAATATATAAAAAGAGTTTTTCTAATTAAAGCGACAATGGTCGAAATGGGATTATTGAATTATTTTCAGAGTCGCCACTTCAAAATTTTAAATTGGTGTTCCAAGTCACCGGTTTATCCCAGATCGAGGAAAAAGTTCGACTTTCATAACGAAGTCTGCGAATCAGAAATTCTAAGTAAGGAATTCTGTTAACCCGCGGGAAGGTGTTAGGCACCCTCGGGTTCCGTGATTTTAGCACGGTCGCTTATTGTTATAATCGGCTTATTATTTGATTTTTATACCTGTTATTAACCTATAGTGCATTTACCTTATTTTATTATTTTTTTTTCACTTTTGAAGTTTATCAGAAATTGCGATGTCAATCAAAATATGTCACAAATCACGTCACATAAATGCACCCGTGATTTGTAACACCCTTTAATTAAACATCGAAATTTTGGATTTCGGGTCACATAAATGCGCACCCGATTTTTAGGGAATTCAATTATCATACTAACTTGCCTAAAGCAGATTACGCGTTTTAGTTGTCGAGGGCTATGAAATTTGCTAAATAGCACGCCTCGATTTTATAAGTGTTTAATTAATGAGGGCCATATATTTGTAAATATATTTGGTATGGCACGCCTCGAGTTAATTTTACAAAATCAATTATTATTGGAAGTTACACAAATCGGGTCACCAAAAGGCACCCCCGAAGTTAGCATTGTCACTATGTCACGGGAACCGTACCCATAACGACAATGTAATTAATCACTTGAATTGAGTTACCGAAGTTTGAAATGTTAAAGGCTTGCTTATTCTAATATTACACTTCAATTAACTGAGAGGGCCATCGGTGATCGTTATTGACTATATGGCACACCTCTTTTATGCTAAAGCAACCACTAAATACTGTTGCTAGGAAATTACGTTGACGATTACGTTGAATTGGTCCCAATGAATGAATTAAACCCAATCACAACCATCTAATGCAAACTTATTTGTGAAAATAACCATAAACTGTGCAAGAGTAAACAAACTTGACTTTTTAAGGCAGATTCTAAAAATGCACAAATATATACAGAATCATTTCTAAAGCAAACAGAACTTCTGCAGAGGCAAATTATCGTGCAACACATTACAAGCGCAACTGGTAATCTCTTAAAGATCAGCACATTTTGAAATTCACTTTAACAGAATCATTTCTATGGCAGCCCTTTTGAAATAGATCAATCTACACAACTTAATTACAAATATATAGCTATAAATTCACGAGCGCACTGTAATCTGAATTTATACCAACAATACACTTAGCAAAATTACGAATTAATATTCTCAGCAAAACAAATCTGTCCCCGATTTACATGACCACGAATATATCCACTGTTTCAATAAGTTCATTACACTCCAGATTCACACTGATATTACTTCTGCTTGAAAAGATAGCCACAGGACAACTAAGAATCTCAGTGCACATTTCTGGGAATGGCTATTGTGACCTTAGTTTCCCACAGTTCTGCCTTTCATTGGTACAATTTACAGAGTAGTGAATGACCAATCACCAACTGATTTAGGCATAATAGTTATACATTGATTAAGGAAAAAGGGAACAGCTCAATTTTGTCTTACTAGAGTGGGTTCGCTATCAACAGACTACTGCTTTAAAAATCCAGCAACAGAAAAGGGCTATTGACAGTTTTCATTCAACTTCGAAAAAAGAAACGACATCGAACACATTAGCAATGACAAAAACAACCATCAACAGCCTACATATGGCCTCGAAACAGAACAACATCAAACATGCCAGCAACAGCAAAACAGCTATTTAAAAGTCTACATATGGCTTTGAAACAAAACTCTAATTAAACGTGGATATAGGCGCAAGTGACTCTTAAACACATAGAACCAAGTTTATAACATAGTTTCAATTCCATCATTGAACAACATACATAAGGAATCAAACTCGTACAGCAATAGCCATTACATGAGCTCTAAACGAGAAAACAACCAAAGAGTATTTGAACGAATTTGAAATCACAGGGATATTCGCGCGTACCTAAAAATCGCAACAGACCTTGATTACAAGTCAATAACAGCAATCAACGAACAAAGTCGCAGCCTCTTGTCCTAACTCTAAGGAATCAGTCGATGATTTAGCTCGAATGTATTTTTTGCGCTCTGTTTCTCTCTAACTCTAAAATATTTCTGTTTTTTTTTTCGAAACTAATTATGAAATAGAAAACACTCCTTTCTGAGACTGTTTTTGTATTCCCTTTTTCCTTTCAATTTTCAGACCTTCGACTCTTCTCTCAAATTTTCAGACTTAGAACCCCCTCTTCAAATGACCCCTCTGTTCCTTTTATATCCCACCGAACAGACTTCCCCCTCCCCTTTTTATTTCCCTAGTTTTTGATTCTCTTTTTTTTTTTGTTAAAAATTTTGTTAGCCAGCACCCCCTCACACGCCAAGATTCCCCACTCCCCCTCTTTTCTGTTGCATGCACATGTCTATAACAAAATTAGTTACCATCTTTTAACAAATACATTTTACCCCCCATAGCTTCTTTTTCTTTTTAATTAGCCCCTCCTAGAACCTTCTAACCATTGTCTTCTGGGTCAAAATGAACCGATTCACAACAAATAGCCCAGAATCCATTTTCCTAAACCAGTCCATTCTGGGCTTACATTTTCAGAGGCTATTTTATTTGTAGCCTCTTTAAAATGTAGCCGCTACTGAGTTTTAACGACTCGCCCACTCTAAGCTAAATCAATATTTATTATATGACCTAACACGAACCGATTCACGATTCCAAAATACAAAAACTATAAACCTAAAGAAAGGAGTAGAGGATGAAGATGTCTAACTAATCGTTAACAAAAGAAATGAAAAGAAAAGAGAAATAGCTACCTCAGACGAAAAATCTTTCTTAAAATCCGACTTTTGAAGCCACAAAATTAACTTTAATTCAGTGTTCTTGTTAAGAACACCCAACTAAAATATGATTTTGGCTTCAACATCGGCTTCTTGGGGTTCCGATTTTGAAAGTTTTAAACTTAGGTTTTTCTCTGATTTTGTTCTATCACGGGTTTGGTGGTATTGGGGTATGGATTGAAGTGAGGGGGGAGTGATGGTGGTGAGTTTGGTGGGATTTTGGATGAGTTTTGAGTGAGTTTCGATGAGGTATGGCCATGGCAGAAGCTTGAAGCTTTTAAGGTTTTAACATGGAAGGGGGTCGGTTTGGACGAAAAGGAATTGTGGTTAGGGGGATTGTTTTGGAACAGTTATATAGGAATTGGGGAGTTAGTTCCGGACCGTTAGATCTTCTCAGATCGACGATCCAGATGTAACCGGACTTAAATAAGAATGCAACGGATTTGGGCCTCTTTTGGCTAACCGGATTGGGCCTGATTTTAAACTCAAACATCCGGCCCAGTCTGGTTCTTCCTTTTACTTTCATTTTCAACATTTGCTATTATTATTTTGATTTTAATTTTCTCTTTTAATTTTAAAACCTAGAGGACTTACTAATTAAACTCCTAACTTACCTAAATGTGGGATTAAGCTAATTTAAATATTTATAAAATTACCATAATGCTAGGTCTTATGAATTAAACATCAACACTAAAGGAGTGTAAAAATGCACTATTTTTTGTGATTTTCAAATTTTATAGACAACTAATCACTAATTCAATCTTAAAAATGTAAAAACAAATCCTAAATGCAATGCATGATATTTTTGAGTATTTTCATGAATTAATTTAGTTAACAATTGAGTAATTAAACACCTTAATAAGATTCTAACATGACTAATACTTAATTAAAAATTATTTAATGATTTTATAAAGGTATTTCGGGTACCGTAAAAATCACGTGCTCACACTGCTAAACCAACTTGTATTTAAACCAGCATTACCAAGATAAATCGTCATAATTTATATTCTGGAAGTGTGCTCTAATAATTTGAGCAATCTACCTTGCAAAATTCAAATTGCAAGTTGATAACAAATGCACGTGCAACCATACAATAGATGCATCTATTAAAATCATATAATAGTAAATAGTACACATGGCAGGTGACTGGGAATCAATCCCAATATTAACTGGTATATCATGAGAATAAACAGTACAAGAGAATTCTTGAAGAATCTTTCATTTATTCAGTATATACCAATGTGAACTCTCGATCAATTTTTCGCATCATAATTGAACCGGGATGGCCAACCGGTCATACCAACTGATATTTGTTTCAGTAAACCTCTAGTTAACTTGCGGCGTGTGATTCCATTGACATGCTTATACTTGTGTAGTACAAATAGAAGAAAAGTCGGGTAACCTTTTATATTTACCCGGTATGATTATAATTATATGAAGATATCTTCCTTTCATTTATAGTCTCAGTATGCCAACCACTTTGGCTAATACATTTGAAACTCGAAAAGTTTCATTTGAAACTTACTACAATATCAATGTCATGAACAATTTCATTCATCCCGGTAGTAACAAATTAGTTCTTCTGGAGCTCTTAACTGATTTTGTACTACAAGATCTTTTGTCACACCATCCATATGGTGAATGTCTCTTTCAAGGAAAAAATCATATCATAATAATTGTCATGGTTAACATTACCATAAGCAAGATCATTTCTTGCTTTAATTTTTCCTTTAATAACTTTTTATAAGGCATGGCAAAATATTTTTTTGGCGTACCACATATACGCGACCAGTAACATATTCATGTAATCACATTGTAATATTCATTATCTTTATTTCTTTCAATCTTCCCTTATAGGTGAGTTGTGGTATTTATCATACATAAGCACATCATTGTGCATAGCCTTTATAACATATATATTTTCATATTCA
Source organism: Nicotiana obtusifolia (assembly GCA_002018475.1). NCBI lineage: Eukaryota > Viridiplantae > Streptophyta > Magnoliopsida > Solanales > Solanaceae > Nicotiana > Nicotiana obtusifolia. The sequence goes on along the minus strand of MCJB01048666.1, from coordinate 22,349 downwards.
CGTTCAAGAGTGAATCTGCATTTATAATGCTTATTACTAGTCACATTTTTAAGGAATGGACTATAATCATGTGAGCGAGTCTCGTATTAACAGACCACATTGATACATATTTCCTTTACCTTTGAAGAATTATTTTGAGAACTCTTATTATTCTCCTTTTTTCAATTACCATGATAATGACTATTATTATTTGATCTTTGGCACACCCACGTTCATTGGTCAACCACTTGTCTTCATTTAGACTTATTATGCATCGCTATCACATTCACTTCAAGAATGGAGCAAATCAAGTGGGACAAATTTCATGCTTTTTCATGGACAAAAATATTATTTTTCTTTAGTCATCATTATAACATCAATATGGTGCATTAGGACTCAAACCCAATGCCTTACCCATATAAAGGCGTGCGTGTAAGGCTATAATGCACTTGGACTCAAATCCAACTCTTATCATCATGGTGCACCAGGACTCAAACCCGATTTTTTATTCTCGTGATGCGTTGGGACTTGAACCCACCGTCTTACCGTCAGTTAATGACATAATAGGCTAAAGTGAGCCTAGAACCCATTGATTAGCTCTACCATGATGGACATCACTCTGGATCAATAAATTTTCTTTACCACCAAATCTTTCTTGTTATTAATTTCTATTTTATTACACCCATATACAAATGGGGAGGTGGCATGCAATAGAGTACATCATATCAAGCATCTATATATTAAAATATATAGAAACATATATATATATATATATATATATATATATATAAAAATTGTTAGCTGAAAGAAACAATCCAAGAAGAATATATTATCTCGTAAAATAAAGAGTTACTAGTACTGTTACTAGTATATTTAATTTTCAAAAAGTTAATAAGAAGCAAGAATATTTTGCTCGACAGTTTACATATTCCAATAGGCTAGCTAGCTATAGAACATAATGATATCGCTATGGCCAAGTTCCAGCAAAGTCACGTTACTTCTAATATTTTAAGCCTTTGCTTTTAAAGTCATTAGTTCATATAAATAGATAAAGAATTCAATGAAGGCAGTAAACAACAACAAGGAAAGATTTAATTAGTTTAACAACTATTCTGATCAAACACATATATGTCTGTGAAACTAAAAGGCCATGAGGATTGTACCAATATAAATTATTTCACAGTTTCTAATGGAACTAAGCTCCAAAATTAAATAAAGTAAAAATCGTACCGAATTTCCATACCACAAGATGGAATAAAAATAATACAATGTGACTTGGAATATTATGCTTATCCGATAAGAGATGTAGCAAATAAAAATATATTTTTTCAGTTTTTTTATTTCACTGGATACAATTAAAAAAAAAAACCTTTCAATTAATAATTGCACCTAAAGTTATGCAAAGATACAAAAGAGTGAGTGGGTTTAAAAGGATGAAAAACTTATCTTTGCATTGTCATCCAAGACATTTTTCATTATACTTGATCTCATTGTCTTCTTATAATTCTAATTACCAATGATATGAAATGTCCACTTATCACTTGGCAAAGCAGCAAAAGCAATTGTGGTTCCCATGGAAGGCTTTCGTCTCTTATAGGAAGTATATGAAGAATGTAGCAATTTGTGCTGATAATGTGTTAAGAAATTTAGCTCAAAGTAATAATATAAAACAAGAAAATAGACAACAATATATAGAGCAAGAGACAAGAGATTCTTATTTCTTTCATACATTTGAGTATATACAATATGATGCCCAAACCCTCTATTTATAGGATGATATTTAGGTAATACAAAGAGATGTCATGATATTAACTTTTGAGATCATGGGGGAAATCATGGAAGAGATTACGGAGGTATGGAAGTTACAACCATAATGGTAAAAAGTAATGAGAAGTTAATAGAAAAAAATAATAAGACTAATTTCTTTAGAAGTTATAAACATCCACTACACAATATAATATTTTCATAACTTTTTGTTCTTTATTCATTTTTGGTTTATCTGCCTTTAGTCTAGCTTTCTTTTTTATATTTTTAGTCTGACAAATGCCAAAGATTGTGTCGATAGAGTTCTACTTTACTTTTTTTGACTCAAATAATCATATTCTTTGGCAGTAGTTTTTCAACGTTTTTTATTTTTATTTTATTCATATGTTAGTTATATATGCCTTTAGTCTTTCTTTCTTGTAGTTTTAGTCTAATCTACATATACCAAAGAAATTGTGTTGATAGAGTTCATTTGCTCTATGAGTCAACTAATCATTTTCTTCAACAATAGTTTTTCCAACATTCTTTATATTAAAGTTATAATACATGTGTATGTAGTTTTAAATATATTATTCAACCCAAAAATTATGTATTTAAAATCTTTTTATTTCAAATGCTATGTTTATTTGCTAGCATGAAAAAATTCGTCAATGGATTTCTGTAATTCACTTTCATATGAGATATCACTTGACTAAAATAAAAAGTTCAAGAGTGAAATAACTTCTTATAAAAGCAAAAAATTACACGTGTAAGTTCCGTAGGAACTTTAACTATTTCAATTCCTTCTATGCTTTCATCTTCATCTAAATCCCATTTATTTTTTTGTTTCAAAACTTAAAATATTTCTTTAATTTGTTGAATTTATGTTGCCTTTAATTGTCTAAATCACATTTTATTAGATGATAAGAGAAAGGGAAATCTATTTATTGTGGTAAGGTTAATGTGAAGAAACGATCATGGTCATCCGAAGAAAGATATAATCATGCTCTAAGAATCTATTGAAGAATAAGAAATTGAATAATTTTGAATAATACGAGGGATATATGGACCTCTGCCCTTAATTTTTTTTTACTTGATTACTTAAACTTTTATTCAGTAGATAAAAATAATTGATTATGCAATTCAACCTTTTGTATCTATTGATTATATTTGAATTTGAACATTTATCTATGTATAAATAAATATAATTATTTATAAGTATATAAAATGAAGTTGAAGATTTTGTATATGATATATACATTAAAATAGAAAAAGTGAAGCTTAATTTTTGCAAAAAAAGAACAATCAACTCAGAGAAGACAATTTTGTCAATGCACAATTGATATATATATATATATATATATATTATTATGGTGGAAGGATATGAATAAAATCATAAATTTGATCAAAGAATATTTTTTCTGACATCATTTATGGGAGCAATCGAACTTACAAAGGGAGATATGTCAAAGTATAATTTATATCGTGATGGTTAGAAGAATAAAGATAGAGTTAGTTGAGTGTATTTGGAATTTAATCATAAATATCTTAAGGCTACACAAGAATGCTAGCTTTTAGTATATTTACATTTGTAATATATTAATTAAATTATATCTTTTTCGAATATGTATGCGTTAACTATTTTTACTGTATCTTCTCTTAAAAGAAATAATATAAAATACACGTACAATGCACGTGAAGAGAGACTAGTATATATATATACACACACACAAAAGCCAAAAAACATCTTGTTGGATATAAAGTTTCTGTAAAATTTAATAACTTTTGACGTTAGTCTAATAGATTACTTACAAACACAAAAAAGGAGGACAATATTTATCCATTAAAAGTATAATAAAAATAAACTAATCAAAAATACTTATATGTGCTTATGACATATCCAATACCAACACATCATTTTTATCAAATACTTTTGAATCATCTTCTGACAAAGGTGTCTTAACATTTTCTTTTTCATATAAATTTATAATTATATGCGATGTTAATTAGTTAAACATTAAAAAATAACTAAAATTTAAGAACTAAAAGTCTTTAAATTCACACAAAAAAATATTACTAGTTTGAATATGGATTACTTTTCTTGTTATCTTTTGTTTCCTATATTCTTTTATTGTAATACTTTTAATTAAATAATTTTGTTGGGCCCAAGGGTCCCCAGCTTAGCTTTAGTCAAGCCTTATGGCTATGGGTTTACTTGGGCCGGATTAAAAGTCTCGTTTTTAAATGGGTTCCAAAAATTTAATCTAGCTTATTAAATTACAAGTATGACCGGGCTCATGGTCAAGCTCATATTCACGACTCTATACAATTGTTCCTACTCTCGGATGGAGTAATATATCTTATCACTTCTTTTGGTAACAGTCAAATATCAAACTAATACAGATGATTTCAAACAAATATGATACAAAAGAATGCAATAAATATGATACTAAGCATTTGAGATCCTCGAGGAAAATTATGGGAGAGGTTATGAAGATTTGGAATTACAATCATAAGTATTGAAAAGGTAGGAGTTATGGAGATAATAGAAAAGAATAATGGGAGTAATTTCTTTAGGAGTTATAAACATTCACTACCATAATATAATAATTCATAACAGGTAATATTATTTTAAGCTTTTATCCATGAAACCATGTATATATGATAGCCTCCATCTCTATACGTACTTTCACTTAAGTAACTTTAGAAAATTAAGTGAAAATTTAGTGATTTTGTGGTTAGAAAAATTAAGTTTGAAGTTGACTGGCCTTTACAAATCAACCCATATGTAGAGAATCAAAACATATGAGGAAATATCTCTTAAAGTGTCTAGGCTTTTTTTTTGGTGGAATAAATTGTGAATACATTACCATAGACAAATAAAACTATAACATCTAAAGAGCACTTAAAACATATAACCACTTTCTAGGAATGGTATTAACATGTTTCAAGCCTCCAACAGAACAAACTAGTTCCAAATTCTGTGAATAAAAAAACTACTCCTACGAGCTTTCTTTGAATATTACAAGTGATCTATCCTTCCTTTGATATCCTGTTGAATCCGCGCTACAACTATATATTAACAGTTGTCTCCTTAAACGTCTAGTTTTTTTCTCCTTCACAAAAATGGTGCCAAGTAAGTTTATCTTAGGATGTATTTGGTATGCAGGAAAATATTTTTTAAATAATATTTTTCAATTTTTCTATATTTTGCTAGCCGAAATATTTTTTGAAAAAAATTATATATAGGAAAACAAGTTCATTAAAAAATAAGAATATGGGTTCCCTAACGGGGATTAGAGAAAGTAGATTTTTGATTTATTTACGTAATATCTAGAAAATTTGATTTTTGTTACCTAGAGTTTAGTAAGTAGTTCATATTTTTATGCTTTTCTAGTTGCTGTAATTGCTTATAAAATAGTTGATGGTGTTGGATAAATAAACCAAGTGAACAATAGCTCATTAGACGTAATATAATTTTCCCTGTTCTTTGAAATTCTATTTTTACTTTGTTCTAGCAGAATCCACATTGCTTTCTGCAGTAGCATTACCTTTATTCCTTTTTTCTAACAGTGGTATAAAGAGTCAAGTTAGATCCAGAAAAAAAAAGAAACACCTGTGAGGGAGAGTTTATCCAAAATTCTGTTCGTTCATCTATGGCTTCAGAGAGCAATTTTATGCAAGCAACTATTCCCCGTATTGATGGTCACTATGACCATTGGAGTATGCTGATTGAGAATTTCTTACGGTCAAAAGAGTATTGGCCAATTGTTGAGGATGTCGTTAAAGCACCAGCAGCAGGGAAAACTTTGACAAATGCTCAAAAGACAGAGTTCGAAGCAAGAAAGCTAAAAGATTTAAAGGCAAAAAATTATCTCTTTCAGGCTATTGAACGTCCCATCTTGGAACTATTCTTTGCAAAGAAACTTCCAAGGATATATGGGATTCCATGAAGAAAAAGTATCAAGGCTCTACAAGAGTGAAGCGAGCACAACTTCAAGCCTTAAGGAGGGACTTCGAAACTTTGTAGATGAAGGAGAATTTGTCACTAGCTATTATGCTAGAACCATGGAGATATGCAACAAGATGTGTTTTCATAGTGAGAGCATGGGTGATGTCATAATAGTGAAAAGATATTCTGTTCGCTCACACCAAAGTATGATTCATTTGCTTTATTGAGGAGTCAAAAGATATCGATGCACTCTTTCTAGATGAATTACAAAGCTCCTTGTTGGTACATGAGCAGAAGATGAACCGTAGTTCAACTTCCAAAGAGAAGGCTTTGAAAGCTTCTACTTTTATTTCTTCTTCCTATTCTAGAGGAAGAGTTAGAGGTAGAGGTCGCGACAATGGAAGAGGAGATCATGGAGGCCAGGAGGCAGAGATTCCAGCAGGAATTTCAAAGCCAACAATGACCAATCTCAACGCAATGGTAGAGGCCGAGATCATGATAAATCCAAGATAGAGTGCTATATATGCCATAAATTTGGTCATTGTGCATCTGAATGTTATACTAGGCTGCCTCGTGACAAAGAAAAGGAAGAAAAGTCCAATTTTGCTGAGAACAAGGAAAAGGAAGACATTGTTGATGGCAACTCAAGTAGAGAAAGAACCCATGCGAGATGTTTGGTATTTGCATACAGGTTGCAGTAATCACATGAGTGGAAGTAAGTCTTGCTTTTCTTATTTAAATAAAAACTTCCATTCTAAAGTTAGTTTTGGCGATTGTTCTACTGTGGACGCAATGGGAAAAAGTGACATCAAATTAAAATCAAGAATGATTTTGTGTAAACAATTTCTAATATGTTATATGTTCCTGACTTAGAAAAGCAACTTACTGAGTGTTGGTCAATTGCAAGAGAAAGGTTATGTCATCACTATTAAGAAGAGTGAATGTGAAATCTATGACCCTGTGAGAGGAGCTATTGCAGTAATTCAAATGAGTTCTAACAGATTATTTCCATTAAAGATTAATAGTATTGAATCATGTTTGATGGCTAAAGTAACGAATCCCTCATAGTTGTGGCATTTTCGTTATGGTCACTTGAGTTTTGAAGGTTTGAAGACATTCTAACAGAAGAATATGGTCACGGGTCTTCCTCGAATTACCGCATCTGTGAGGAATGTGTTGTTAGCAAACAACATCGCAATCAATTTTCACAAGGAAAATCATGGAGGGCTAAGAAGAGGTTGGAGTTTGTTCATTCTGATATTTGCGGGCCGATAAATTCAACTTCAAATGGAGGTAAAAGATATATGATTACTTTCATTGATGATTTCAGTCGAAAAATATGAGTTTATTTTTTGGAACAAAAATCTGAAGCTTTCCTAGCCTTTTAAGAATTTTAAAGTGCTTGTTGAAAAAGAGATTGGTATGTCATTTAAGGTGCTTCGGACTGATCGTGGTTGAGAATACAACTCACATGAATTTGTAAATTTTTGTGAGACACATAGAATTAAGAGGCAACTCACTACAACATACACACCGCAACAAAATAGTGTTTGTGAAAGGAAGAAATAGTACTATGTTAAATATGGTGCAAAGCCTCTTCTCAAAAAGCTATGTTCCAAAAAGTTTTTGGCCTGAAGCAATAAACTGGAGTGTTCATATATTAAAAAGAAGTCCCACAATTGCTGTTCAAAATATTACTCCTGACGAAGCATAGAGCGGGCATAAACCAACTGTTGATCATTTAAGGATCTTTGGTTGCATAGCTTTTGCTCGTATTCCAGATCAAAGAGGAGTAAATTTAATGATAAAGGAGAAAAATATATTTTTCTTGGTGTTAGCAGTCAATCAAAAGCTTACAAGCTTTATAATCCTAGCATTAAGAAAAGCATCATAAGTCATGACGTTGTCTTTGACGAAGAAAGAACATGGCCCTGGAATGAAAAGAATACCCAACAAAGTATTCCAACATACTTTGATAGTGATGACAAGAAAGAGCAGCCAGTGGAAGAAGTACAAGTATCACCAGCAGATCTGCAAACAACTCAAGGAGAAGATGATAAGTCATCTACTTTGACACTAGATATTGAACAAAGGCCGCGATGAAATAGAAAAAGACCTGCATGGATGATTGACTATGAGAAATCTATAAGTGATGAATCTGATGATTCACTAACATATTTTTTCCTCTTTACAAATTGCAACCCTACTAGTTTTGAAGATGCAGTCAAGGAATCAAAATGGCGTAAAGCCATGGATGATGAAATTGCAGCAATTGAAAAAAATAATACTTGGGAGCTGCTGATCTTCCGGAGGGGCATAAAACAATTGGTGTCAAATGGGTATACAAGATAAAATTGAAGAAAAATTGTAAAGTTGACAAGTACAAGGCTCACTTGGTAGCTAAAGGTTACAAGCAAGAGTCCAGAATTGATTACAGAGAGATTTTTTCTTCAGTTGCGAGGCTTGATACAATCAGATTGGTGATTGCTTTGGCATCACAGAAGTTATGGCCACTTTATAAATTGGATGTAAAGTCAGCATTTTTGTACGGAGACTTGGAAGAACAGATATTTATTGATCAACCTCCTGGTTATGTGAAATATGGATGAACGTAAAGTTTATAAGTTAAAGAAAGCATTATATGAACTAAAACAAGCTCCACGAGCTTGGTATAGGCGCATTGATGCTTATTTTTCGAAAGAAGGTTTAAAAAATGTCCATGTGGACATACACTTTTTGTTACCATGTTTGAAATTTCAAAAAGTCTATGAGAGTTTGATATGTCTGACTTGGGGCTAATGCGCTATTTTTTGGGAATTGAAGTTATTCAATCTGCTAGTGAAATTTTCATATCCCAAAAGAAATATATTTGGGATATATTGGATAGATTTCAAATGACGGATGGCAACTCTGTGAAGACACCTGTGGAATTTGGACTGAAGCTTACTAAAAATCCTAGAGAAAAAAAAGTGGACAACACTTTCTACAAAAAAATTATGAGAAGTTTGATGTATTTGACAACGACAAAAACCGATATTATGCATATTGTGAGTCTCACCAGCAAATACATGAAAAGTCCAAGGGAAATGCATCTTATAGCTTCCACGTGGATTCTTCGATGCTTGAAAGGTACAATGGAATTTGGTTTGTTTTATAAGAAAGGTGATAAGTACGTCTAATAGGATTTACAGATAGCAATTATGCTGGAGATCAAGATAATAGAAAAAGTACTTCGGACTATGTTTTTGTACTTAGTTCGGGGGCTGTTTCGTGGTCATCAAAGAAGCAACCAATAGTCACTTTGTTAACCACTTAAGCTGAATTTGTTGCGGCAGCTTCAAGTGCCTGCCAAGCAGTTTGGTTAAAACGAATTCTTCAAGAGCTCTATTCTATGAAGGGGGAACCTGTAGTCATTTATTGTGACAATAGTTCTACTATCCAACTCTCAAAAAACTCTATCTACATGGCCGAAGTAAGCACATAGATGTGAAGTACTATTTTCTAAGAGATCTCACAGGAGATGGCACAATTGAGTTAGTTTACTGCAAAAGTGAAGATCAGATTGCGGACATATTCACAAAGCCTCTTAAGCTGTCAACATTTCACAAATTAAGAGACTTACTTGGTGTTTGTTCTCCAGAATGTTATGAAAAAGATCGTTTAAATTGAGTAAAGTGAATGTTTGCAAACATCAGTTTACGGGAGGGAATGTTAGTCGAATAAGTCAAAGATTATGTTAATTGTTTTGATTTGCTTACCTAATATTTAGGAAATTTGGTTTTCGTTACCTAGAGTTTAGTAAGTAGTTCCTATTTTTATACTTTTCTAGTTGCTGTAATTGCCTATAAAATGGCTGATCGTGTTGGATAAATAAACCAAGCGAGCAGTAGCTCATTAGACATAATATAACTTTCCATGTTCTTTGAAATTATGTTTTTACTTTGTTCCAGTAGAATCCCCATTGCTTTCTGCAGTAGCATCACCTCACTTATCTATTCCTTTTCTCTAACACATTTTACCCCTAGCCTTGCCTCCTGCCCCCACCCCCGTCTAACCCTCCCCACCACAACCCTAAAAATAATAACTTTATAATCAATAAATGATGGTTAATATTTTTTTATATTTTAATTTAATTTAACTCATTAGATTCAGTAATATATTTATTCACATAATATCTTGAATGATGGAGAAGAAGAAAAAGTTATCACAGATTGCTTGAAAAAATCTTTTTTTGTCCAGCTAGATTCTAAAACTAATAATTTCTGTTAGGCTCCACATTTTATCTTTCCCTACTGCCCCATCCTTGTAGCTAGGTTTATTTAATTTAGGTGTAAATTTGTCGATTTAGTGATCTTTTATAAGAAAATATTTACATAATGTAAAAGAATATATTGAACAATGAATATTTGATCAAATCTCTCTTCTTTTTTTATTTATAAATATTAATGATAAATATGTTAGAAGAATTATCGCAAAAGAAATCAAAATAATTACATGCATAACATCATAAACCAAAAGAAAAAATTGTGTTATAAAGTCAGGGCTGACTCTAATGTAGTTAACAAGTGCCTTAGCCCCCAAATTTTTTTTTGGGGGGGGGGGGGGGGG
>MCJB01048666.1:1628-12039 GCA_002018475.1 Nicotiana obtusifolia | reverse complement strand
GGGGGGGGGGGGCGAAGTGGTGGGGGGCATTTTTCAAATAAATTTTATAGGTGTTTAAATAAAATAAAATATAGTACTTTTAGTGCAAAAGTAAACTTTTTATATAAAAGAAAAGAAATTTTCTTAGATATGTAAATAAAGTAACCATTTGACTTACCTAAAAATGACTAATATGAATAGTTTTTTTTGCGAATCGGATTTGATATAACAAGGAAAATAGTACAAGTAGAAGATAGAAAAAGCTTAATTCTTTTCCAAATACTTATATTTCTTATAAATATTAACAGTTCTTATAATAGTTGCCTCAACGGAAAGAAATTATTCAAAATTAAAATTAATAAAATTTTAGCTACGATCAACAATGTCACAAGAAAATTTAACTAAGTTTGCTAATTATCAATTGAAAAAGTTACTGGAAAGAAATCAATTATTAAAAAAATAGTAACAATTTTTCATCTCAAAAAGTTAGAAAAATAGACTTCAAAATAAAATATATATTATAATTATTTAAAAAAGAATTAGACCTCATATTAAACTTTGACTTTAAGCTACACATGCGCTTGAATCGTCCCTATATAAAGTCAAATATCAAGAAAGGTCAAATTATCCCTTTATTTAACTTCGGAGCAAAATCATGGACTTGATGGCCTTTTTAAAAATTGTTTGATTTAATCACCACTACGCCCCATTTTATTTTCCAGTAGTGGCACAACCGTGGATCAATGACTTGTGGATTCGAATATTCCATTAGATTAAAAATAAAAACGAACAAAATAAGCTGGAGGATACATAAATAAAATCTAGAATTATCCAATAACATGCTTTATCCTCTTCAAGTAGCCTTTGATTCGCCAATATTGAAATACTCTCTCTTGTCAAAAAAGTAAGTTTCCCTTTTAGTTTAAACCAAACAAATGACCAATGATAATTTTGTTTAAACAAAAGGGACCCCCCTCAAAACCCACTTGCTATGTACGACTTGTATTTTCTTTTTTAAAAATTAAAAATGAAGCAATTTTGGACCATTCAGCCATCGGAAGTTCCAATGGCGATGGCTTTTGGACTCTTCTAATTCACACTCTCAAATCTTCTACACTATTCTCAAAACCGCTTCCACTGAATTTTCACCACGTTTACTCTGAACAATAATGGAGGAAGAGTATATTAGGAGACACCATAGACACTTGGTCAAGGATGATCAGTGTAGCTCTTCACTTGTTAAGCGCATCAGAGCTCCTGTTAATCTCGTAAGCTTGCTCTTTTTTTTTTTTTTTAAATTTTATTTTATATATATATATATATCCCAATTTCTTCTCAGATCTGTATGCAATCAACTTATTACAGAGACTTCGCGAGATATTCATTTGCACCTTTTTTTTTCTTCTAACATTCATATAATTTTTTACAGCATCAGATTTAATTGACCTAGGACAGTGCGTAAATTTTTCAAGTTTTATAGGATAACCTAAAAAATAAATTAAATATCTTATGACAAATTACTAGATTGTATAAAAGTTTCACTGTCACTAGGGTGCGCTTGGTTAAAGAACCAGGTTAAGTAATACAGTGAACAATAGTGCATGAGTTTTTGAGGTAAATATTTCGCTGCTGTTTTGAGGTAAAGAAGAAAATATATTTTTATACATATATTATCGAATTGTTTCATAACCTAAGATGTTCTCCTAGTTTGCATTTGGAAATGGAAATGGCTTTGGAAAACCAAATTGCATTATATACTTGATTTCATATGTTACCAATCATTGGATGTGTGACTGAATGTACCATATATATTCTTGCTGAGCTCTTACTGATGTGGTATTTTTCATAGGTATGGTCATTGGTGAGAAGGTTTGATCAACCACAAAGGTACAAACCATTCGTCAGCAGGTGCGTCGTGCAAGGGGACCTTGAAATTGGGAGTGTGAGAGAAGTAAATGTTAGATCGGGTCTTCCGGCCACCACCAGCAAGGAGAGGTTAGAGCTTCTAGATGACGAGGAGCACATCTTTGGCGTGAAGATTGTTGGTGGAGATCACAGGCTTAGGGTATGCATCTTTTATCTTCTTACAGAAAATACATAGGAAATAATGCTTTGGATGGATGTAGATGTGAGTGTGTGTGTGTGTAAGACAAGGTGTTTGTGTATTTTATGGTATTTAACTGAAGCTGAATTTATTCGGTAAAAAAGGAATATATATATATATATTCGAGCATCTTTTGAATGGTAAGAGAAGAAATGTATATCCAAGCGTCTTTTGAATGGTAGGAAACCATGTTTCCCGCTAACAATCATGCATCTGCATATAACTGCAATAATGTTGACTATTTTATGCTCCTTCCCATGTTGTGGTTGGGTGGGATAGGCTTTGCATTGTAGAAGGTTTATATGTACTTGAATCCTTGCTATTTTTACTTGGTCGCTACAAGTAGATATGATGTTCCCACCATTCAACTTTCTGATTACTTCTCTAGTATCAAATGCTAGATGTACTTGAGAACTTCACTGAGGAGTCTGTGGCACATGAGTACTAACTTGTCCTTGTTTAGGCGGTTTACCCTTGTCCTCCTTCTCACCTCTAATTTTGTATTTCCTGACCACTTCTTCAACCAGAACAAAAACTGTTAGATATAGATCAAACAATGTTTATTCCAGCATTCTATTTTGAAAAGCTGATAAATACTTAAGACTTCTTATTTGATTTGGCATCATTATAAGTTAAGCATCCATTGTTTGGAATAAGATTTGCAAGAATTTACTAGTTATGCACTATGTTGTTCGGACTCTCCGAAAATGTTGCCAGGTGCGTGTTGGATCCTCCAAAAATAGTGTATTTTTTGGAGGATCTGATAGAGGTGCGGTATCATATTGGAGAGTCCGCTTAACATAGGTTATGCACATGTGCACATAGCAGTTGGACTTGAAACTTGAAGTGTCAGCATTCGTCGATGTTACCATTGCTTATTCAAATGTCTTTCCTTTGTGGATGTGTTTGATACATAAGCTAAATAAATGTGAAGTACCAAATTTGACTTCGACAGCAACAATTAAGCGGGAGATGGTAAGTTCCACATATCCCTTCATGTTACCCTCTCTTTATAAAATATTAAGCTTTTTTTATCAACTGGGATCCCAATAACTCATGTCAGTAATGGTAAAATTGAAATGTCAATATTTTCGAGACTAACTAAAAAGAAAAGAGTGTCACGTATAATGGGATAGACTAACTTATAGCAGATATCAAGTTTGATCTTGCATGGTTTCTGTTGTGGAACTTTAGTGTTTCAGATGGTAAGCATGTTAAATTGTTTCATTCATTAAAAATGAAGTAACTTTGTATTGTTCATTAACTGTCTTTGGTTAGGAAATGGAGAAGTAAATGCCTGGTCAATTTTCCTCCATAACGAGAGTCATTTTGCTGTTTCTGGAAGAAGTATTGGTACACACGTGCAATGAGAATATAGCATGGGACGTGGAACCCTTTTACCAAAACAAGATTTCTCAGCTTCTTTTTATCCTGTGAGTGTGTAATGCTAATATTTGATAAGTGGAGTGATGGAAAGCAAAATGACCTGTTAAGACCATGAATTTATAAGACTGGTCAGATAGCTTCCCTTGGGAGAAGTTATTCCAAGGTAGTTTGCCTTCAGGAAAAAGAGGTCTAGATTGAGTGGAATGAATGTTGAAGATTCGTTTAACCAAGCCCAATTAGTTTAGATTGAGACAGTAGCAACAGTTGTTGATTGTGCAGCTAATAGCGGTTCAGATGGTACATGTCGAATGAAGAAGTGAATGCAAGGATAACTTTTCCTTCATGAGAAGAGTGTGCCAAAATAAGATTGTGCAACTCGCCTTCCCCCTTTTCTAATGAAGTATCTGTTCCAAATATTTGATTACCATAATGATGCAAAAGAAAAAGACCTGCTAAGGATATGAATAATAAGAATGGATAGACAACTTTCCTCTGTGAGAGGCTCATTTGAAGTTCAAGTAACCTACCTTGCGCTATCTCAACTCAATATGTTAAGCTCTTAATATGCTCTTTTTCTTCATTCGTTTTTTCTGTGTCTTCACCAAATACACAGCCATCATGAAAATATCGTGCTTGCATATGTGTAATCCGAGCCAGCTTTCGTTCCACCCTGTGCAGTAAAAGTTATGGCAGTGTGTATTTGCATCTTGTAGAGTGCTATGCTTTTTGTTTGAGAAACAGAGATATTACTACTTTATATCTCCAATAATTCGTTGAGATGGTTAGCAAGTGACTGTTTTCCTTTTTCTTTGAAAACGTGGCAGAACTACTCATCGATTATCACTGTCCATCCTGAGGTCATTGATGGGAGACCTGGAACAATTGTAATTGAGTCATTTGTAGTAGATGTACCAGATGGGAATACTAAGGATGAAACATGCTTCTTTGTGGAGGCCCTAATCCGGTGTAACCTCAAATCGCTAGCTGATGTGTCAGAGCGTTTGGCAGTGCAGGGCCATACCGAGCCTATTGATAGAACGTAGCTCCACAGTTTTTGCAAATGCAGCTGTGTGGGCGTCTATCTTTGCTGCTGGAGCATACATGGATTTTGATTAGAAGGTGAGTGTAGTGACAGGTATTGTGTATGTCCTACTCGATCTCAGAAGAGTGTATATATACACATGTATACTTATATTGATGCTTCCTTTTGAATCATCTGAAGGTCACCTCCTGTTTGTAACTTGGAACCAGGTTATTCTTGCAATTGGCTATTTCACATTGTGAAGAGCCAGTACTGTTTCTTGCAGAAAAAAATATTGAGCATTGGTTGTAAATATCTGTACTCGTCGATGAGCTTCTTGTTGTCATAAGAATCATATGCTACTGGGGTAACAAAGGCACGCTATTCACTCGTATCATTTAGAGGCTGGTGTGCTATTAATGCTTAAAATTTTATTTGTCTAGACTGAAACTATGCTTCTTCTTTCTTTCTTTCTTTTTTTTTTTTTTTTTTTTTTTTTTTTTTTTTTTTTTTTTTGATAAAAGAGTGGGGAAAAAAGTGCTTTGTTTTTTGGGTTGTATTGTTCACCCTTCTTTGCATTTGGGGTGTGTTATAGCAGTATGTGTTTTCCCTGGAGCATTAGTTGTTCCCAAGAAAATATAGAATTCCCAAGCTATTTTTCTCCTCTTCCTCATCCCCCGTCAAAGAATAAGAATGTGAAGGGAAAATTCCGGGAAATCCCTGAAAATACTACTTCAAATTTGGAAATACCCTTCGTACATTTTTGTTTTAGGAACAAGCTTGTAATCGTCTGTGTATGTTTGCACTGAACGTTGGTATACAACTATATTTCAATTACAAACTAGTTGAGTTTGTTTATATGAATACTTACATCCCATAGGTTTTCTACAATTTTGGTTTAACGAAGTCTGGTTTGTCAAATCATTCTTGAAATTAGGTAATCAATGTTTATCTAAAAATCATGCGATTTTCTTAGTATTCACTAATAATCACCGGTTACTTTTTTTTAGGTTTCCCATCTGGTGTTGATGCTATTTTGGGGCTCAACTAGTCCCACTTTTGGGGCAAAGTTTCTCTATCAAAGACGATTCTATACTTAGAGCTCGAACCAAAGACCTCTAGTTAAAGATGAAAGATTACTTATAGTTTCACAACAACCTATGTTGGTATAAAAACTGATTACTTGATTTAGCAAAGAATTGAAAATTATGGCACGTAATAGAGACAAGTCACCCTAATATTAAGGTAGGTTTAAGTTCAAAGAATGAAGACTCACAGGCTATGAGGCCTTCTAAAGAAATAAAACTACTGACTATGATCAACACACTGGTGGACATTCTCGCATATACTCTTGCTATATTTCGTTTCGTTTACCTAACTAATTTCCTTACTACTCGAGTTGTTTGCTCAAGAAAATATGTTCTGCACCCAAGGGTGTGGCCTTATGACCAATAAAGTGGGTTAAGAATTATGAGGTTCATGGTTCAAATTTTAGCGAAGGCATAATATTAGGTGATTTCTTCCATCTTGGTGGAGTGGGAGATAGTAAGTATCCCGTGAAATTAATCGAGGTGCGACCAAGCTGGCTTGGATACCGTGATTATAAAAAAATATTATATATAATTGGAGAAGTACGGATGTCATTTATGAAAATTCTTTCCCGTAGCTTAAGGGGAAAAATGCTGTGATCATTATTCTTCTTTCTATTCCGTGTCACATTAATGGCCAAAAGAGAAGTAAATTGTGATTTGCAAATATGACAGCATAGTGGTCGAGTACTCCATTTCTATATTGGCTAATTACTGTGCCGTGGGCCAATCAATGAACTTCATTAGTGCCTATATTCCAAGATTTGGGGAAAGAAAACATATCAGAAAGTCACAAATGAAAGGTTTATTAGGATTATATCATTTGAGGACATCACGACAACGTGTACGGAGTCTATCTTCATTGTCACAATCATACATAAGCGTTAACAGACGACATCTTGAGTACTATAAATTCCTTGCTTCCTCTAAACATTTCATCAACATTCAAACACAAAATATTACTAGTATTATCACTAGAAAGATTTAGGTAGTGAAAAATGGCTTTGACATTCAATTGGAAGCTTGCTTTTGTAGCTCTACTAGTATTGGGAATGCACGCTTCTCGAGCCTCATCTCGCGGCTTGTATGAAGCCTCAATGGTCCAGAAACACGCGCAGTGGATGGCTCGTTTTGGGCGTACTTACAAAGATGACGCAGAGAAGGCAAAAAGACTCAAAATATTCAAGGAAAATGCCGAGTACATTGATTCCGTCAACAAGGCAGGGATCCGGCCTTACAAACTGGGCATTAATGATTTTGCTGATTTGACAAATGAGGAATTCCGAGCCACTCACAACGGGTATAGAATGCCTTCTCACCAGAAATCGTCTCAAACCACATCATTCAAGTACGAAAATGTGACTGCGCTAGCAGCTAGCATGGATTGGAGAGAGAAGGGTGCTGTTACTGGAGTTAAGAATCAAGGGCAATGTGGTAAGTCAATATGACCAGTTAAATTATATAACCATTTCATCTAAAAGGTCAAGTGTTAGAGAAAGAACACTTTCAATTATTATGTTTCAACACTCCTCTCGCGCATGGATCTTATACTTTTATGTTTTTTTACTTTTCGGGTGAGTGAAATTCTGAGGATCTCTTGTCTCGCATTGATATCATATTAAATTGTGTGACCATCTCATCTAAAAGTTTTAAGTTGATAGATGTAACAACTAAAATTTCGTTTCTGAAAATAATAATCAAGACAAGAAATATAGCGACAAATAAAAGTATTTGTATTTCAATAATTTACGCGGTTATAATCTTTGAACAATCTAAAGTTTAAAAGATGTAATCCTCTTATTCTTCTCCTCACGACCGTCAATTCGAGAAATTCGCTTGTTCTTGAATTGATGGACCACTTGTTGTTGTGATTTGACCATGAATGCGAAGCTAGGCTTTGATCACACACGTGGAGGATGGAAACTTGCGGCTCACCCCTTAGAGACGACGACTTCTTGCTATACGGAAGACTTGCGAATCACCACTGTAGAAGAGAGCTTCAATATGTCTTTTTTTTTCTTTTCCTTTTGGCCTTATGGAAACCCATATTTATAGTTGTAGGGGAGAGAACTTGTGATAAACACATATCTTTTTCCTCCAATTTGATTGGCCAACTTGAGTCATCGAACCTATCACTAAAGCTATGTCATAAGCTTGCATATAATTGGTTGAACCATGTCATTTGAATATTTGGCGACATTTGATTGGCCCTTACATTTGACTTGGCATGCTACATCACTTATGCGTGTGGCATGATTTTAGTGGTCCTTGATTTGACTTAGCGCGCCATGTCATTTGACACGTGGCATGGACCTTGGGCTTATCATTTGAAATCCGATAAGATGAACTAGCCCAATTAACTCGGGCTCGTAATTAAATTTATATACGTATATTGGATTTAAATAATAAATTCAATTATACTAGCCCCTAATCCTTTGTTTGGGCTAACACGTTTTTGAATTTAACATATGGTCCAAATAATTTTAATGGACTTAAACTCAAATAAAATTCAATCGTCTACAATAGAAATATTACAATTTTAATTACTTAATTTTTTATGTCTCCAACTCTTATATCCTCCTTTTCATGAATCTACAATACTAAAAACCTAAGTTGTTTCGACTCTTCACTTTTCATGTCGCAATCGCATCGATACAACGTGGATGTGGGTGTGGGTGTGGATCCGTACCGGATCTGATCAACTGATTTTGGGTATTTTGACCAAAATCAGCAGAGAAATACAGGACAAACATAATGATTTCTGAAGTCAAAACAAAGGCTAGGGTACAACTAAAGAAAATGGAGTACCTTGTATATAGAAATTTCTATGTCAGTCTTTTCCTTTTATCTCCTTCTCGGATTCTCCTTTTAATCGATATTTTCGCCTTCTCGGAATACCTTGTAAGTTTTTCACATAATGTCTTATAATTTAGACATATTTTACAACTCTATTTTTAGATATTTGTATCATTTTTAGCCGAATAACCACCCGTATCTCATGATCCCCCAATCTTAAAATTTAGATCATGAAGAACCGGACCTCTAGATCCACACCCGTATCGGACACCCTCATCCGAGTCCGAGCAACTTAGCTAAAAACTAATCAACCTAATAATGCAGGATGTTGCTGGGCATTTTCTGCTGTTGCTGCCACAGAAGGAATCAACAAGATCAAGAATGGTAAGTTGATTTCCTTATCTGAGCAGGAACTTGTGGATTGCGACACGAGTTGGGATATGGGTTGTCAAGGTGGTCTCATGGATTATGCATTCAAGTATATCATCAAGAACCATGGGCTTACTACCGAATCCAATTACCCATACGAGGGAATCGATGGCACCTGCAAAACTGGAAAGAAATCCAAGCATGTTGCTAAGATTACTGGTTACGAAGATGTCCCGGCTAATAGCGAGTCTGCTCTACAGAAAGCTGTAGCTCACCAACCTGTATCTGTCGCAATTGATGCTAGTGGATCAGATTTTCAATTCTATTCTAGCGGTGTTTTCACTGGAGAATGTGGAACTGAGTTAGATCATGGTGTCACAGCAATCGGATATGGTAAAACTAGTGATGGTATGGATTATTGGTTAGTGAAGAACTCGTGGGGAACTGATTGGGGCGAGAAAGGTTACATTAGAATGCAAAGAAACATTGATGCTGAGGAAGGACTTTGTGGAATTGCTATGGAAGCTTCTTATCCAACTGCTTAAATTAATAGAAATCTGGTGCAAGTTTAGTATTGATTCTTCACTAAAGACCATTGTCGGTCGCAAAGTTCATAATTTATGTGTTGTGCCTGGAGTTCACTGTATGTTATAGGCTCGTGTGTACAACTTAAGTGATAATTGAACAAAAGCTTGTATATAAATGGTGATGTTGATCAAAAGTTTATCCTTCTTTGAATCTTTGTGCGTGGATCCCATGCTTCCGAATTGTCTTTTGCTGGTCTCAGACAAGTTACAATGACCAGAACCCATGCATCCACTAATCCAACTTACCAAATTTTGTGTACTCACTTACCCTATCTACTTTGCTTCTCCTTTAGAGTCTTTTACTAATAAGCTTTACACCCGAGTAATTAGTAGTAAGCAAGTCAAAAGTCTTATAGACAACATGCATATTCGTAATAGTCTATTGATAATCACAGATGGGATGATAATAAGGGTGTGTTTGGTACAAAGGAAAATATTTTTTTGCAAAATGAGTGGTTTTATTATTTATTTTTTCTTGTTTGATTGGTGAATAAAAATTCTTTTCCGCAAAATGTTTTCATTGTTTGATTAGAGAGTAAAAAATATTTTTTTTAAAAAATAATTTTTTATACTACTCTCTTCACCCCCTCCTTCCCCTGAATCCCCATGTTTCCTGTGCCCCCCTCTCCTCCCCACAGAAAAAAATACCTAACATTTATTTCAAGACTCTATTTTCTTCAAGAATTTAATTATTCTTTTAAAAATCCATACAAACCCAAAGGAACTAATGTGCTGCTTTACTTTCTCATGCAAAAAAATAATTAAAATTTGCTCCATAACTAAAAAGAAAATACTTTCCACGACATGAAAAGAAATATTTTATTGAAATAAAAGAAAATACTTTTTTATATCATCAAAAGAAAATGCTTATTTTGTTGAAATGAAAGAAAATACTTTTCTACATCATGAAAAATAAGTACTTTTTTTGGTTGAAATAAAGGAAAATATTTTTTATAGCATGAAAAGAAAATACTCAATTTGTTGAAATAAAAAAAAGAAAGTACTCTATCTACAACATGAAAAGAAAATATTCTTAATAATATTTTTCTATTTAGGGTGGAGGTGGGGGAGGGGATAGGGT
>MCJB01048665.1:0-45935 GCA_002018475.1 Nicotiana obtusifolia | reverse complement strand
CGGGAGACGCTTTGGCATCTCCTGTGGCATGACATCCTCATATTCCTTCAACAAATCCTTTACAGGAGCAGGCAGAAGACCCGACGAGCGTTCTATATCTTCGATGCATAGGGAAGCCAAGTATGTGGGTTCATGTCTCTTGACCCCCTTCTTCAACTGCAAGGCTGAAATGTTCTCCACAGCCATCTTCACGGGCATGCACGGAATGGAGCAGGGTTTGGCCCCGTTGGTCCCCATCATCAATAACATGTCTGCATATGGCACAGGCATGGTGTTGGTCTGCCTCAAGAATTCCAACCCCACTATCAACTCGAAATCGTCTATGATCACCACTCGCAGGTTGATTTTTCCCTCGTAAGGGCCTAATTTCACTCCACCTGAGGCTCCACTGCTGGTGTTGGTGCTCGATCTCTAGGCTGAGCTCTGACTCTGCCTCGGGACCTCGGCCTCGACCTCTGCCCCACGTAAGAGCTGCCACTGGGGGTTCCAACTACTGTCCAGTTGAAGATGCAGTACTGGTTCTCGCCATCTGCAAGAGAACAAGAGTAGAAGAGTTCAATCATCAATAATAGAACAAAATCACACGACATAGAAGAATAGAAGTGAAATTAGTCCTAAACTCCGTAGCCTCTAGAAGATAAGTACAGACGTCTCCGTACTAATCCTCCAAACTCTACTAAGCCTACTCGTGACTCATGAGACCTAGGTAACCTAGTGCTCTGATACCAACTTGTGACGAGCCCGAATTTCCGACTTTCAGGATCATGATGGCACCTAACATTTCACTTGCTAGGCAAGCCAACATTAGAGAAATTCTTAAGCTAGTTTTAAACAACTCAAATAATTAAACCAATTAAACTGAAATGAAACTAAAACAAAGTGTGAAGTGGCATAGTACCCAAAATATCTAAGTACAACCCAGATCTGGAGTCACAAGTGCCCGATCTTCTAAATGTACAAAAAGAAAAGTCTGAAATAAGTACAACTATCTCGAATGAAATGAACAGTAAATAAGAAAGGAGGAAGGGGACTTCATGGTCTGCGGACGCCAGTAGATCTACCTCAAGTCTCCAAATATGCCAATCCGAACTGATGCACCTCACGTACAGCTAGGACCAGTGCCAAAATCTGCACAACAAGTCCGGAGTGTAGTATGAGTACACCGACCCAATGTACTTCATAAGTGCCGAGCCTAACCTCGACAAGGTACTGACGAAGCTATGACGGGACACTCACGTAATTTAACCTATAAAAGCGAGAATATATATACCACATAACAAAAAATAGAGATTAAACACGTACTAGTGGGAGGGGACCTGCAAGAAGGGGTGCGAAATAGGGTATCTACAATAGGAATGACAACATGAAACAGTCAATAACCCTTTAACTAATGAGGACGGGTAAAAAAAATGAATAAAGACTGAATGACATCACCTATCGTGCTTTTACTCTCATCCTCACCATGAAACAATAATAATGGCACGGCATCACCCTTCGTTCTTTCACTCTCAATCTCTCCATAAAATAATAAATATAGCACGACATCACCCATCATGCTTTTACTCTCAATTTCATCATGAAACAATAAATACAACACGACACATCCATCGTGCTTTAACTCTCTTCCTCACTATGTATTAAACATTAATGAAACCATAATCAGCGCGGCATCACCCTTCGTGCTTTAACACTCTCCCTTACCAGGTAGCAATGAATATATATATGACTAGTGAGATAAAATAAGCAAGAATAAACTTTACGCCAACAACGGTTTCACAATACCAAACATCAACTTCTAACTATACTTAATTATCATAAATATTTTGTAAATTCCTAAAGAACGATCAATTAAGTAATAAACTAGTCTAAGCATGGATATTGTAATCAAAGAAGGATATAAATTACAAGAAACAAGTCACACCCGCATGCTTTAACCCAACAACAATGCATAAGTACTCGTCATCTCACCAATATGTTGTACCCAAACATTTAAACACGTATCAAGTAGGCAAACAAGTCCTAATCCCTCAAGTTAAGAATAACCACAACACTTACCTCACCCTGCAGTCAATTCAGAGCTTTACCGGGGCCTTTTCTCTAGAATCCACCTCCAAACCACTCGTATCTAACCACAATCAACTCGATAACGTCAAATAATGATAGGTGAATCAATTACAATACATAAAGATAGGATTTTAACACTTTTCCCAAAAAGTCAAAAAAATCAACCCCGGGTCCGCTTGGTCAAATCCCGAGGTTCGGACCAAATTCTTTCACCCATTCACCCCCGAGCCCGATTATTTCATTTATTTCGAAATCCGACCTCAATTTGCGGTCTAAATTCTAATTTTTACAAAAATCCCTAATTCTACCCAAATCCCCACTTACTACCACGAAATTCCTAAATTTAAGGTAGAAATCTTATGAAATATGGTAATTGAAAGAAAGTAGGTTAGAATCATTTACCAATGAATTGGGGAAAAAAAGCTCTTGAAAAAATCACCTCGAAGGTTTTTAGGGTTGAAAATTAGGAAGAACGAGAAAAGTCTCATCTAACTCAACTTAAGTCCGGGCGCAGATGTCGCAATTGCAACCTGGAATTCGCAATTACGAACCCCGCAAATGCAAAAAACCCTTCGCAAATGCGAAGGTCTCACACTTATGCTGCCACCATTAGTGCGATGTTTTGTTCGCAAATGCAATTTGGACTCCTCGCAAATGCGAATTCTGCTCCCCCATCCCCACTTCACAATTGCGAACCATTGGTGCCCAGCTATTCTTTGCAAATGCGAGGAAGTAGCTCACAAATGCGTACCTGAAACAGGTTTTTGCACCAGCTATTTTCTAAGTCCAAATTCGCTTTGTAGCCTATCTGGAACTCACCCAAGCCCTCGAGGCTCCAAATCAAATATGCACACAAGTCCAAAAACCTCAACTACTAATCGGACACCAAATCAAATGAAATTTTTATTGAAACTTAAGAATTTTCATTTTAACGACCGGACGTCCGAAACACGTCAAACCAACTCCGTTTTGCACCAAATCTTACAGACAAGTCATAAATATAGTAATGAACCTATGCCAAGCTCCGGAACCAAAATCCATATTTGGTAGAAATAATGTCAAACTTTGGTTAAATCTTTAAATTCTTTAAACCTTTAAACTTCAAGTTTCCGACAAAATGCGATAACTCAAGCTAGGGACCTCCGATGTCGATTTCGAGCATATGCCCATATCACGATAGGACCCATAAGGACCGTCAAAATACGGATTCAGGTTCGTTTGCTCAAAACATTGACCGAGGTCAACTCAAATGAATTTTTAAGGCACGAATTCATACTTTAATCAATTTTCACATAAAAGCCTTCTGGGAAAAAGACACGGACCGCGCAAGCAAATCGAAGAAGGTAAAAAGGAGCTGTTTGAGGTTTCAAAACACAAAATTAAGGTTTCAAACTCTAGATGACTTATCGGGTCATCACCGTCTGGTTGCAGGACTCGAACTAGCCCGGGGACTTGGCTGCAAGGTCATCGAAATCAAATGTGATTCCCAGCTGGTAGTAAACCAAGTGTATGGAATTTTTTACACAAAGGAAGAACGAATGCAACAGTATGTGAACAAGGTTCAAGCATTGCTGGCACGATTCAGGGAATGGTCGATCATACACATTCTGAGAGAAGAGAACGTGGAAGCAGATGCATTGGTTAATTTGGGATCGTCTACGGAGCTGAAAGGATCTGACTGTGGTATTGTCGTTCAACTTCTTCGTTTGGTACTAGATGTGGATGGTTATTGTGAAGTCAATTCAACCACCCTAGTTTGGGACTAGAGGAATGAGTTCGTCGAATATCTTCCGCATGGCAAATTGCCCCAAGACCCGAAGGCGTCCCGGGTACTACGCACCAAAGCGAATTGTTACTGCCTCATGGATGGGCAATTATATAAAAGATCATAGCATGGTCCATATGCCCGATGCCTGGGAGCCTCGGAGGCGGACTATGTGATGAGAGAAGTCCATGAAGGATGTTGCGGGAATCATTCTGGTGCAGATTCATTGGTACTAAAGCTGGTTAAGGCAGGATATTATTGGCCCCAGATGAAATAAGACGCAAAGACGTTCTTTTTGAAATGCGACAAATGTCAGCACTATGCACAGTTGGTACACTAACCAGCGGAACTCTTGTATTCAGTACTGTCCCCGAGCCCATTCATGAAATGGGGGATGGATATAGTTTGTCAGCTGCCACTGGGTCCGGTTAAGATAAGATTCCTTTCAATTTTAACTGATTACTTCACTAAATGGATTGAAGCAAGTCCTTACCAAAAGATCGGTGAGCGCGAAGTGGTCGACTTCCAGTGGGACCACATAATCTGCCCATTTGGGATACCGAAAGAGATCGTTTGCGACAATGGACTATATTTCATAGGTTCAAAAGTCACCAATTTTCTGGAAGATTTGAAAGTCAAGAGGATTACATCCTCACCGTATCATCCGAGCGCTAATGGACAGACAAAGTCAACTAAAAAGGTGATTACCCAAAACGTCAAAAAGAGGTTAGAGGCTGTTAAAGGTAAATGGCCCGAAGAGTTAACTGGCATGTTATAGGCATACCAGACAACGATAAAATCACGCACGGGAGAGACGTCTTTCTCTCTCGTATATGGCGTGGAAGCTCTGATACCGGTGGAAATATGGGAACCAACCTTATGATTTTCCCGAGCAAACGAAGAAGCAAACAATGAGGCATTGCTACTGAAACTGGATCTGCTCGATGGATGCAGGGACTTGGCATACATGAGGATGACGATTCAAAAGAAAAGGATGGAAAGATACTACAATCGGAGGGCCAATATCCGATACTTCAAAATAGGAGACTTGGTTTTGAGAAATACAGCACTCAGAAAATCAATGCTAGGAAGCTGGGTCCAACATGGGAAGGTCCCTACCGGATTTGAGCTGTCATCGGTAAGGGATAGTACGAATTGGAAATCAAGATGGAGTCAAATTGCCCAACAATTAGAATGTGACTCACCTCAAAAGGTGTTACTGCTGATGGGCCTATCAATATTGAAAGTATGTGTTGCACTCTTTTTTCTTTTGACCAGTTTTTGTCTCAATCGCAATTTTCTTGCAAGGTTTTTAACGAGGCAACAACGGAAAGCATACTATGGAAGAAGCTTCATTGCAAGGCTAAGACCTTTTGATAACAAGGCACTGAAATGATAAACTGCAATGGGATGGTTAAATAATCTTTGGCTCGATGGCAACTTCCTAATGGGAAGCAAAATCTGCCATCGAACCAAAGACTATTTAACCATTCACGAGTTGTTTCTACCAACGAAGCAAGACTTCTAGCGTTCCAATTCGCATACTTTGTATTCGAACACGGGGGTGGGGGGAGGTGGGTGGGAATAGTATAAGATACGACAACAAGAATGCCACGAAAATCGAGGACTGTGAGAATCGAGAACAATAATATCTCATCGAGACCGGAATTACATGGCCAGTCCCGTAGAAGTAAGTTATATAAGTTAGCCACATGTATTAGCAGTTTCTTTATTTTAGCAAACAAATGTTTATGTACTTTAAAAGCTAGAAGGCATTAAATAAAGTCCTTTTATTATTATTTTGTTTCTTGTCCAAATGATGAGTTGATTTTATCATTTGAAAGTTAACAAAAAACTTCAAATGCTTGTGCCGGAATGAACAGGAGATGTCCTATTCAAGAGCACCGTAAACATAAGAGGGCCTTCTCTTATGGAAGCCGCATAGTAAAGACTTGATTCCGGAAGAGCATATGCTCGTGTCCGAAAGCTATCAGACGAAAATATACTCGAAGCTTTATCTAATTCGATGCAAAAGGAATAAATTTTGCACAATACTTAAGCAAAAATCATCTTCATTTATCAAAATGCCAAACTCCATGAAAAGTTAGGAATAATTACAAAGTAAAACAAAACACAAAGATGAAAAAATCTAAGCATTGTCGCCGCCGGAGCCCGAAGAGAGAGAGGGATCTGCATCTCCCTCGATAGAGGAGGGAGGATCAGTTGCCTGCTCTTGGCCGTCATCCTCATCTTCTTCAATCTCTTCCTCGGTCCCTGAGTAATCGGAATCAGCACTTGAAGAATCAGCTGCAACAGTAGGGAGACGTTCTCGAGCAGTTAGCTCCAATTCTTGGGCCTTGACGATGCAATCATCAATATCGACGATGCCCTCTTCGGCCTCTTCCAAGGTTTTCCTCCTCATTTGATATATAGCATATGTCTTCTCAAATACAAGGGAATCCTCTTGGAACTAGAGCTTTTCCTTAAGCCTGTCAACCTCGGATTGAAGGTTGTCCCTCTCGGATCTCATGACACCGTGGCTCGAGTTAAAATCATGAGTTATAGATAGATGAATCCGGTTTTGCTCCATGATCCTCTTGAATCTTTTTTCCATTTTGGCCCTCTTTTTCTCGGCAACATTGGCTTTCTCAATTTTGGAGTTCAAGGATGCCTTCAACTTGTTCATTTGTTCTTGGGAGGCAGAATTGCGCTCGGTAGCAGCGAGTACTGTATCTTGGAGCTCGGCCCACTTAGCCTTAACCTCTTGGAGTTGTTTGTGTAATGAAGTGGCTTCTTGGCTATGGGCCATCATCTCTTGTTCACATTGCTGCAACCAGGCCTCAAGCTCGCCTGCCTCAAAAGCCTTTGCTTCTAACACCAGAAGGTGCGCAACAAGTTGGTCCCTTTCGGCCAACAGTTGATCCCGCTCGGACGCGAGTCCGTGCTTATCGAGGATTAATTTTTGCAGACCCTCGGAATCAAGGAAGTTGGCCTGTAAAAAAAGAATATCAAGATTAGAAATCTCATTGCAATAGATAAATGGAAGGGAAGTTGTAAGAAGACAAGTACGATACTGCTGTCACGTTGTGCATGGCGTTATTCAACAAGTACTCTCCCAAAACGGAGCGTATTTTCTTCTTATCTTTCTCCGAAGCCGATAGCTTCAGGTAGTTCCCAAGTTCCACCTGCCTGGACAGCAGATGGCACTCTTTCAAAATGGAAAGAGTAGCACTCATCCTTCCTCGAGGATCTAGGGAAGGGGGTAAGTAATTATGCCCCAAATTCCCATGGTCTGGAGACCGGGGAGGAGAAACACCCCTCTCTCGAGCGTCTGGTGCTGGTGGAGGAGATGCAGTAGGTGCTAGTGGCAAAGGTACAGCTGGTGTCGAGGGGCATGAAGTTATTGGCATTGAAGGTTGAAAGTAGCTGCGGCAGGGGCAATGCTGGTTGTTGGTTGCTCAGTGGCTGAAGGCAGGAGAGGTCCGGGGTCCGAGATTATTGGACCGAAGACAATAACGGGGGCCAGAAAGCGAGAATTAGCATTATTTACTATATCCATCTCGCCTTAATGCGCTTGGAACTCCTCTATGGATGGGCTTTAAAGCTCTCCTGGTTGAGCTGAAGAAGATTTTCTTTTCCTTTGAAGGGGAGCCACTTCATCACCGGCTTCCCCGTCCTCTACAACGACCATTATGGCTGCGCTTAGTCATTGCCTTCTTTGCTTTTTTATTTTGAGCCCCAGCCGAGGAAGAACATCACCTTTTTGGTTGCTTGTTCTTTGACTAAGGACTCCGAGAGGAAGCACCCTCACCAGAAGTAGATCCGCGTGCACTACTTCGAGCAACGACATTTTGTAGCACCCTCATAGACTCCACGGTTTTGGTTAAAATGTCATCCTCGGGGCAGGTGACGGAGTTGCGGAAGTCCTGAACCAAGAAAAAAATGGAGTTAGCAAAGTTATCTTCGTTCATAAAAAGATAAAATGAAGAAGGACTCGGTTTACCATGGTTCTTGGCCTTCACCCATATTTGGGGGCCATTTCCTTCCATCGACAGGATTCTGGTGTTGTAATTTTCAAAATCTTCTGAACCCATTGGTCCAGGCCTTAAATCCGTGGTGGTTCCCACCGGGTAGCTGAAATAAAAGAAACAAAGAGGTTAACAATAACGAAAACCAGTCCTTTCATGAAGGAACAAAACAAATCAAAAACTTACGAAAAATTGTTCCACGACTCAGGAAAAGGTAGAGCTGTGGTTGGAATGATATCCCTGGTGGCGATGATGACAAATCCCTCCATCCACTCGCAAACATTGTCATCTTTCACGCTGGTGAGAAGGGCATGGTGGCCACTTTTGCTGAAGTTTATTACTCCCCCATGAAAATTTTCGGGTGAGTAGAGGTTCATCATATGTGCAAGGGTTAGGGTTTCCCTAGTCTCCGTGCACAGGTAGCGTAGGCAAACTACCATTCGCCATATAGACAGGCCTACTTGTGTCAAGCAGACCCGGTACTGGTGGCAAAACTCCAAAATGACGAGGTCAAGCCCTTCACTCGTCCTCAGGGAAAACAGACCCAAGGTAAAGGGATACGTATAGACATGCGTAAATCCCTCCTTGATAAAGGTAACTCACACTATCATACCCCGAGCGAGGATGTTGAGGTTAGGGCAGTTGCAGTCCTCCTTCACTGCAAGGATACTAGAAAGGAAAATGGAGGAAGGGTACCTACTAACGGCCCAAGTTCCTGAAGACGCAGCTGGAGCCTTCTCTTGGAAGTCATTAACGATACTCAGGTGTTTGGGGTATAATGGTGCTTACAATTGAAGGCTCAGAATCAACGTCAGCTTCTTTGTCTTTGTTTCTCTTCGGGACTCCACCAAAGAGAAGACCAGAGTTTCTAAAAGTTGAAGTAGAAGAAGCCATGGTAGTAAAAGGGCAGCAAACTTTTTAGAAAAAGTTAGAGAAGATGAAAATTTTCTAAGCAGGAGGAGATTGTGTGCAGAAAAGATTATAAACTTATTTAAATTTAGGAAGTAAAAGAGGTAAAGTGATAAGTAGAAGTAAAGATATAGACGGCAAAAATTGTGGTCATGATTAACTCGAGAACCGGCGGAAATATTGCTGAATCGTGGGGCAATACGTGTTCGGGAATTTAAATGCGAGAAGACGTGCGTTCTTTCAAGCGTCGGAGACTGTTCAGGAGATTTCTCACCAAGAAAGGGATCTTCACAAACTTCCTAATGACACATATATGTCATCGGAAAGCAAGGGGACTATCTATTTGAGGTAAAGTTGGTTTATAATAAATGGTCAAATAATAGCCTGACACGTGGAACCGAAGACATGTAAAAGGCGAATCAAGTAACAACCAGTACCGGGAACAACAACTGCAGTTGATATCGGATAAATTTCGAAGGGAGCATGATCAACGGAAGCAGATAGAATATTTGCCATCGGAGAGCATTCAATGAAGAATATTCTCTAACATTAAAAGGGTGACCATTGCAGAGAATATTTGAATTCATGCCCTGTCGTTACATATTTATCAATGACTCCTTTATGATCATTTAAGTGGAACTTGATCCAAGGATCTTGTTTCCCTAGATATAGCTATAAATGGCAGGCTCAGTAACCATTATAACAGACGAATTTTTTTACAAAACTTATGCTATATTTCATTTTCACATAGAATTAAACAACTTTGTTAACTCTTTTGCATTCCTCTCATATTTGTCCTCGGGAACATTGCGCTCGGAGCCAGGCTTGCTTTCTTCTTCAATTTCAATTGCTAAGTCTTACTTTTAATCTCATTTCCTTAACATTTTTGGGATCAAATCAATCTATAAACTACGTAAAAAATTCAACTAATCGTTTTCCTTAACATTTTCCGGTGCTAGATGATTTATTCGAAAAACAAAGAATGTAATTATATCACATACAAGATCTCTTTTTTTATTTGGAAAGAGAGAGATTTCTAGTTGTATAAAATGCAAATCCTCAACCGCCAAAAGACTAGGATAAAAACTCTCGTACATTTTAAGGAAAAAAACGAGCTAGACCGAATATTGTGCTCAAAAGCCACTGAGGACCTCTCTTATACACATAGCAAAAAGTGGATTAGTTTTGCTATAACCTCCATCAATCATTAGGTTCAATCCACTCACATACTTAGACTCATCACTTGCCAAATAAACTGCAGCTGCTGCAACATCCTCAACCTCTAACTTTGCTTCCTTTAGATTAGCCGATTTCATAACTGCCTCATCCACCTTATTCTGATCAATTCCCCCAACAAATTTAGACACCATTGGAGTAGCTACCACAGATGGTGTAATGCAATTTACTCTTATCCCATATTGCCCCAATTCGGCGCACAAATTGTTGGCTAGTCCAATTACAGCGTGCTTAGATGAAGCGTAAGCGTGCGGTGACATCCCTGCTACAACGGCTGTCACACTCGCGGTAAAGAGAATGCAGCCAGTTTTAGCCGGGATCATCACGCGGGCTGCATGTTTAGCACCGAGGAAGGCGCCAAACACGTTGATATCAAATACTTTTTTCAAGTTTTCGTAGTCTGTGGTGGTAATTCTTGGATCTATGCTTCCCGTTATGCCTGCATTGTTGTACATGATGTCGAGCTTACCATATTGTGAGACTGCAAAGTCTATTGCCTTCTCAACTTGTATTTCGTTCGTAACATCGCAATGGACGTACGATATGTGGTCTGAGCCGATTTCGTTGCAGAGTGAATGGCCAAGATCGTCTTGGACATCAAGAATTATAACCTTGGCACCATTTTTGACGAAAAACTTAGCTGTGGTAGCACCAATTCCACTTGCACCTCCAGTGATGACTGCTACTTTACCTTCTAGTCTGCAATGTTAAAATGGCCAAACCAAATGAGAAAAAGAAAGGAAAAAAGCAGAGAATATCAGGAAAAGAGATTGAACTTTATACCCACCGTTTCAATTTATGTGGTTTAATTTGACTGACATAATATTTATGTGGCTATAATTCTATAAAACTTTTGAAACTTATGGTCTTAAATATGATATAACGATTGTGCGGCTATAAAAACTTACCATTAAGGGTAAAATAAAAACTTCAAATTAATTTATTTTTAAATATAGAAAAATATCATTCTTTTTGGATGGACTAATAAGAAAATAATATCATTCTTTTTGCAAAGGGGCAGAGAGAGTAGTTATTTAAATAATGCTGTTGATTTTTTTCAACAGGGGCTTGAAAGAAGAATAATTAAAAGAAATAATTGAGTTCTAGTTGATCACTGAATACCTTTTGGCTGATGTAGCGACTGAACTGCTGCTGTTGCTGGCCATCTTTGATGACAAGATTCAAGAAATAATGACTTAACAAGTTTTTCTCTGAGTCCCTGCGATGTGTTGAGTTCTATTGTCCAGTTTCTTACTTGGTTAAGCTTTATAGTGCATGACCATACCATTTCGAGAATGAAGAACATTCAAATATTTAATTAAAAAGTGCAAAGAAATCTTTGCAAATCGGTTGGAATATGAGAGAGCAGGAGTTTTTATTTGACTGTGAACTGAAAGTCCCAATTGGTCTTTCTTGGCTGCTAGATTTGTTTTCTTTGGTTCTTCTTCTTTCTTTTATTTATTGGTCTCTAATTTTAAAATGTGAAAAAATGTAGCACATCACCTTCAAAGTCAATAAGATTGTGCGCTAATGATTATTTACTTACTTGTCGGCTTGAACTAACTTTCCTTTTGAAAATTAAGGACATATTATACTCTTTTGGCTTTGATTGGCTTAGACTAGCGAGCACTTGCTTAAACTTTGAGTTGGGTGATAATTCTAATGATATTTATTTAATTTTGAACAAATCCTTAAATTCTTCATAGTGACTACAGAGTAGTTGAAGTCAAGGATCTCTATGCAACTAAATCTCCAATTATAAAGACTAACTAATATAATTTACTCGTAAATCTTATTTCTCTTTTCTTGTCTAGTTTATGGTCGTTATTGAAGATATGCTTCATTAACTTTAGCATGTCACTTGATTATTTAGATCCTAATAGGTACCTCGAAAATAAGGGTGCATTTTGTTCACAGCAAGTTGCTGCACGGACGTGGCAGGAATTGGATCACATACTTATGCTGCATCAGTATGGAGTTGTAGGGATGTGCAAGAATTTGGCTGCTGAGCTAGGGTTATACGTGGATAAGAGTGAATTGCATTTCATTCTTTGCTATATTGTCAAGTAAAGTTGGTAAGGAAATTGAAGCACGATATGAACCATTATGGGCGCAGTAGGTAATTTGAAGGGGACTCCTCATAACTCAGAAGACGTAGCAAATGCTGTCGTTTATCTGGCTAGTGATGAAAGAAAGTACTTAAGTGGACATAACCTTGTCATTGTAGGAGAGTTTTGTGTTGTTAACCCAAGCTTTCTGAATATTACAGGACAATATCAATGAGTGTTAATCAGAAATCTAATAATTAAGAAAGAAGAATAAAAACTAAGAGGTCTGAGATATGAAATTATATCAATTTAACAAAAGAGGGATTGCTTTTCTTTAGTGCAATGCATGCTCTTTAGGTATACATGTTAGCGTGACACTTGAATAAGTCTCCTTATTATTTGCATTTCACTGTTACAAATTATGAGAACACTTTGATCAATCAACAACTAGGCCTTAAAGTTTTTTTTTTTTTCTTTTTGGGTGAACTTAAAGTATTCGTCCTTTTGGTTAATACTCTATTGATGTAAATTAAATATCTTTTCCATTTTGTTATTATAGCTCTTACAGCAACACATGATAGCAGACGAACCCCATTATCCACAAATTCTCACATCCTAAAAACTGATAATTTGCTTAATGATTCTCTCTAAAGTATTTTATTAAGAATAAATATTTTTTGACGACGATATACATTTTTGTTTATTTACTAATAATTGTATTGCGTAAAATTTAGAGTTCACAGATGGACATCTTACGAGCAGACATGTGGCAGTGGTAATAGGATGTAGGTGTGTCAGCAGCCAAATAGTACCAAATAAAGTCATGTTAGTAGTATTATATAAAATAGTTTCCGGAGACGCAAGGCCCAGAGGAATGAATTTAAAAACAAGACACCGGTTGACGGCAATTAAATTAAAGAGACAGCCGCTACAGCAGATCTTGACATTTATTCCCCAGCATTACGCAACCATTAAGAGGGAATTTTGTTCATCTTTAAGAGCGTGAGATTTGAGGATCTTGTCTCTCTAAATCAAGCTAATAGAGATTTTTTTACTCATTGTAAGGACACGATCCAGAAGAACCATCAAGAACAAACTTTCCTTCTTTCATCTTTACAGTTTTATACATAAATATTTGTCTGAGCTTCATATTAACTTCGCTCGGTGTACTTCATCTGAAATTCAGGCTCGTTCATTCTTTAAGTATCCTTCATTTTGCTACTTATCATTTATAGTTTTGCTAATCAGATTATCTTAATTCACGTATCCGTAAATTACGTACAAATTCAATTATTTCATTTTAAGGGTAAACAGTTTGGGATTGTTAGAAGTGGCGTAGTCATGACCACCATAGAAACACCTTGTTTGACTATAGCAGAAGGGTTATCGGCTGTGGAAATTGGAGCGCGTAGAGAAGACATGGTGAAATAGATCGAAGTTTAATGGAAAAGAGAGTAAAATTATTTCTAATCGAAAGTTCTGCTAGAAGAAGAAAATATATTGTAGAGATTTGAAGAATGTTGAAAGAATTTGAAAAAGAGTAAAGTGAAAAAGTGAAAAGAAGGTTAAGTTTATAATCAGTCTTGAACCAAAGTCATTATTACCTCGGTAACTACAAAACTGCTCGTCAGATCACAGAGAGGCACGTGTTAGGATCAATAAATTCAAAGAAATGTGTGTCGTTTCAAGTATCAAAAGTCGTTCAATGACTTTCCTGCCAAGAAATGAGAGATCTTATTTACTTTCCAGTTATATCAAAAGTTGAGTCACCGGTAAGTAGGGGTATTATCCGTATTGGATATAGAGTTCACAGGTGTACATCTCACGAGCAGACACATAACAATGGTGACTGGATGTAGGTGTGTCAGCAGCCAAATAATACCGGATAAAGTCATGTGACCGGTATTATATAAAATAGTTTCTAGTGATGCAAAGCTCGGAGGAATGAATTTACAAACAAGACAGCGGTTGAAGGAAATTAAATCAAAGGGGCAGTTGTTATAGAAGATCTCGACATTTATTCCCTAACGCTTGTAACCATTAAGAGGAAATTTAATTTGTCTTTAAGAGCGCGAGATTTGAGGATCTTGTCTCTCTAAATATAGCTAAAAATAGAGGCATTTGTACTCATTATACATACACGATCTAGAAGAGCCATCAAGAACAAACTTTCCTTCTTTCATTTTCATAGTTCTATATAAAAAATATTTGTCTAAGCTTCGTTATTAACTTCGCCGCGGTGAACTTCATATGAAATTTAGGCTTGTTCATTCTGTAAGTACCCTTTATTTTTCTATTCTTCATTTATAGTTTTACTAATTAGATCATCTTAATTCATGTATCTATAAACTATGTATACAAATTCAACTGTACCTTCTTACTGGTAAATATCTCGTATACAAGATATTTGAACATCAAATTAAAAAATCTATGAAAGTTTATATTGATGACATGTTGGTTAAGTCTTTTAATGCAGGGGATCATTTGAGTCATTTGCAAGAAACATTTGACATCTTGAAGAAGTATAACATGAAACCTTACCCGAAAAAATACGTGTTTGGAGTTGGGTCCGGAAAGTTCCTCAGCTTTTGGTGTCACAAAGAGGGAACCCGGAAAATCCAAACAAGATTAAAGCCATAAAAAATCATTTCAACCAACTAAGCAACATAAAGAAAGTGCAAAGGTTGACCTGGAGACTAGCAACCCTTAGCAGGTTCATACTCTTGATCTTTCGAGAAATACCACCCGCTCTTTTCATTGTTAAAA
Source organism: Nicotiana obtusifolia (assembly GCA_002018475.1). Classification (NCBI taxonomy): domain Eukaryota; kingdom Viridiplantae; phylum Streptophyta; class Magnoliopsida; order Solanales; family Solanaceae; genus Nicotiana; species Nicotiana obtusifolia. The sequence continues at coordinate 31,119 of MCJB01048665.1, read as the reverse complement.
AGAAAAATGACTTCGATTGAACATCGGAACGCTGTCACGACCCAAAATTCCACATTAAGCGTTACGCTAGCACCTAGTCTCTAAGACTAGGTAAGCCGATTACTTACAACTATTAAGCCAATTTAACAATGATATTATATAGCAGAGTTTAATATGTAAATGAAAATAAAGGTGAAACAAGCCTACGCGACAATAATCACAACAACCTCCCAAGACTAGATAATACAAAGTCACGAACTCTAGAGAAATACATAGAAGTATCTGAAAAATTTAAAATAAAATATTGTTCGAATAATGAATTGTCAGTACAATAAAAAGGGAAAGAACTCCAAGGGACTGCGACGATGTCATGACCCGAAATTCCCACTTTCGGGACCGTGATGGCGCCTAACCTTTCAATTGTTAGGAAAGCCAAAGTTAGCTAAATCTAATAACCATTTTAACAATTTCCAAATTAAATGACAATAATAAAATCGAATAGTGTGAAATACGGTAAATAACTGATAAGTGACGAAATCCAAATACAAATAAGGGAACTAGTGTCACAAATACATGAGCATCTAGAATACTACAGATAATGGTCTGAAATAACTGTCTGAATCAAAATAAACAGCTAAAATAAAGTAGAAGGAGACTTCAGGGCTGCGGACGCCGTGCAGCTATACCTCAAGTCTCCACTCTGAACGCCGTTGGAACCACCTCCAAAATCTGCATAGAAAGTGCAAGTATAGTATGAGTACAATCGACTCCATGTACTCTGTAAGTGCCGAGCCTAACCTCAGCGAAGTAGTGACAAGGCTAAGGCGAGTCACTTACAATAACCTGTACGCAGTATAATAATAATAACAGGGAAGAAAAATAGGAAATGAAAGTAAGGCAGTTAATTTATGAAAAAGAACTCAATCCTTGCAGTCGGAAAACCCAGAATAACAGATCTCGTAATTTCATGTAAAAATGTTGGAAACCAACACAATAACAATAGCGAATACAACATTCACAATCCGTTGGAGCGCGCAACCCGATCACACAGTACACACACAATCCTCCCTTATTTCACGATAGCATCATTTACTAATATCAAGAATCACATAAAATCCGTTGCGGCGTGCAACCCGATCCCACCATATCATCATAATCAATGTCATAAGCCTCCCTTATTTCACCATGTCATAATTTATCGGTATCAAGTATTATGTACACAATCGTTGCGGCGCGCAACTCGATTCCACCATATCATTATAATCAATATCAAAATCTTCCCTTATTCCACCATATTACAACCGGTGCGGCGTGGAACCCGATCCATAAAATATTTCAATAAATGTAATCAATCCAATAGCTCAAGTTACAGGAATCTCTACGATTAGACAATGTGAAAGCAAAGCAATAAAGGAACCTTGTACTAATCAAAGGAATGCTACAAATAATACAAAAATAACAAGACAAGCCAAGTAGATGACAATTAAGGTGTGAAAGTAAGACAATTAAGGTTAGTAGCAATTAATCACAGAGTCATGGAAGGAACGAACATTTCAATATAAGAATAACTAATGACAAGTAACAAATTACGGCGTAGGAAACAATTAAAGCATGTAAAAGTTAAGTCATGTAGTGAGATAATTCATAAAATACGAGAAAGACATGAAAATAATTATTTTGACGCCGTATATGCACGCGTCACCTTTCATATACGCCGTTACACTCGTAATTCACATATCATATAGTTCAAGATTCCTAATTCCCTCAAATCAAGGTTAGACCAAATACTTGCCTCGTTCTGCAATCAAATTAGAGCTCAACCTAGGCCTTCCCTCTAAAATTCGCCTCCAAACTAATTGAATCTAACCAAAATCGACTTAATATCATCAAACAATGCTAGGGAAATCAATTACGATAGATAAAGCAAAGATCTTTATACTTTTCTCAAAAAGTCAACAAAAGTCAACCCCGAGCTTGCTTGCTCAAAATCCTAGATTCGGACCAAAACCAAATAACCCATCCACCCCCGAGCCCGATTATGTGATTAGTTTCGAAATTCGACCTCAATTTGAGGTCTAAATCTCAATTTTAAAAATAATCCAATTATACCCATATCCCTAATTTCTACCACGAAAGAGCATAGAATAAGGGTTAGAATCAATGGATGTTGATGGAAATGGAAGAAAACGAGTTAAAATACACTAACTTATGAAGTGGGGATAAATTTCTTCTTCAAAATCGCCTCTAGGCCAAGCTCTAATGTGAAGATGGTGAAAAATGAAGAAAATCACGTCTTTGGGATATTTTAAATCACTGGCGTCAGGTCTTTCTACCTGATGCGATCGCGCCTTCGCATTCGCGATGGCTCTTTCCCCTGGCCTTTGCATTCGCGACCCTTTGATCGCGTTCGCGTAGAACATTCAGCTGCTCCCCTCCTAGACCCTTACTCATCGCGTTCACGAGTGAAGAGCCACGTTCGCGGAGGGTTACCCCTCCAATGCTCCGCATTCGCGAGCCCTTCTCCGTGTTCGTGAAGTGAGAAATCCTCCCCAGTCCCTAATTACCCTTCGTGATCGCGAGAGTAGCTTCGCGATCGCAAAGAAGGATGCACCAGATATCAAAATCTCATAACCAACAATCCTCCTAAGCTCAAAATCAATCCGTAGCCTATCTGAAACTCACCCGAGCACCTCAGGCTCCAAACCAAACATGCACACAAGTGTAATAACATCATACGAACTTGCTCGCGTGATCAAAATAACACCTAAAACTACAAATCAGACATCAAAATGAATGAAATTTTCAAAGAAACTTATGAACTTCCAAATTTACAACCGGACGTCCGAATCACGTCAAATCAGCTCCGTTTTGCATTAAATTTTGCAGACAAGTCATAAATAGTGAAATGAATCTATACCAAGTCCCGGGACCGAAATTCGAAGCCGGTAGCAACATAGTCAATATATGGTCCAGCATAGGAATTCTTTAAACCTTCAAATTACTAGTTTTCAACAAATCACGTTAAATCAAGTTAGGGACTTAGGGACTTCCGAATTCGGTTTCGGGCATACGCTCAAGTCTAATATCACGATACGGACCCACCGAGACCGTCAGATCAGTGATCCGGATCCGTTTCACGAAATATGACCATAGTCAACTCAAATCATTTTTAAGGTTAAAATTCACATTTTCATCAATTTTTCACTTAAAGTTTTATGAAAAAAGACACAGACTGCGCACACAAATTGAGGAAGGCTAAATGGAGCTATTCAAGATCTCGGAACATAGAAATGAAGGCTAAAACTCAAAATGACTTATCAGGTCATCACATTCTCCACCTCTAAAACAAACGTTCATCCTCGAATGGACATATAAAGGTGCCTGGACTGGTGAGAAGGTGTGGATATCTACTCCGCATGTCAGACTCAGACTCCCACGTGGCTGCCTTGATCGGCTAACCTTTCCATTGTATTCTAACAGAAGGTAACTCTTAGACCTCAACTTCCGGACCTGCCAGGTTAGAATGGCCACCGGCTCTTCCTCATAAGTCAAATCCTTGTCCAACTAGAGTGAGCTATAATCTAACAAAGGGGACATATCACTGTGATACTTTCGGAGCATGGATATATGGGACACCAGATGGACTGGTAATAAACTAGGTGGCAATGCAGTCTATAAGCCACCTCACCCACTCTCTCAAGAATCTCCGAGGGTTCGATATAGCTAGGGTTCAACTTGCCCTTCTTTTCGAACTTCATCACACCCTTCATGGGTGAAAACCTGAGCAATACCCTCTCTCAAACTATGAATGCAACATCACTAACTCTCCTATCGGCATGAATCTTCTGCCCAGACTGAGCTGTGCGAAGTCGATCCTGAATCATCTTGACCTTTTCCAAGGCATCCTGAACCAAATCGGTACTAAAAAATCGAGCCTCTCCGGGCTCGAACTAACCAACTGGCGAACAACAACGCCTCCTGTATAATGCCTCATAGGGAGCCATCTGAATATTCGACTGGTAGTTGTTGTTGTAGGAAAACTCCGCAAGCAGCAAGAACTGATCCTAAGAACCCCGAAATCCATAACGCAAGAGCGAAGCATGTCCTCCAATATCTAAATGGTGCACTCGGACTGTCTGTCCGTCTAGGGGTGAAATGTCGTACTCAACTCAAACCGTATGCCTAACTCACGCTTTACAGCCATCCAAAAGTGCAAGGTGAACTGCATACCCTATTAAAAAATGATGGACACTGGCACACCGTGATGACGGATGAACTCGTGGATATAGATCTCTGCTAACTGCTCTGAAGAATAGGTAACTGCTATTGGAATGAAATGTGCCGACTTGGTCAACCTTTCCATAATGACCCATACTGCGTCGAATTTCTTCTGTGTCCGTGGGAGCCCAACAACGAAATCCATGGTATTACATTCTCACTTTCACTCCGGAATCTCAAGCCTCTGAAGCAAACCACCAGGCCTCCAATGCTCGTACTTTACTTGCTGACAATTCAAACATCGATCTACATATGCAACTATATCCTTCTTCATCCTTCTCCACCAATAATGCTGCCGCAAATCGTGATACATCTTGGCGGTCCTCGGATGAATGGAATACCAAGAACTGTAGTCCTCCTCAAGAATCAACTCGCGAAGTCCATCCATATTGGGCACACAAATCCGACCCTACATCCGCAACACCCCATCATCTCCAATAGTAACTTGCTTGGCACCATCGTACCACACCGTGTCCTTAAGGATAAGCAAATGGGGGTCATCCTACTGACGCTCTCTGATGCACTCATATAAAGAAGACCGAGATACAGTGCAAGCTAGAACACGACTGGGCTCCGAAACATCTAACCTCACGAACTAATTAGCCAAAGCCTGCACATCTGATGCTAGCGGCTTCTCCCTAACTGGAATCTACGCAAGGCTACCCATACTCACAGCCTTTCTACTCAAGGCATCGGCTACCACATTGGCCTTCTTAGAATGATACAAAATGGTGATATCATAGTCTTTCAACAGCCCCAACCACCTCCTCCGCCTCAAGTTGAGATCCTTTTGCTTAAGATACTGTAGAATCCAATGATCCGTGAACACCTCACACGACATGCCGTAGAGGTAATGCCTCCAAATCTTTAATGCATGAACAATGGCTGCCAACTCTAGGTCGTGAACAGGGTAATCTTCTCATGCACTTTCAAATGCTAAGACGCGTATGCAAATCACCCTTACATCCTACATCAATATTGCACCGAGCCCAATACGAGATGCATCAGAATACACCATGTAGGATCCTGAATATGTGGGTAACACTAACACTGGCGTTGTATAAAAGAAGTCTTGAGCTTTTGAAAGCTCGCCTTACATTCTTCGAATCACCTAAACAGAGCACCCTTCTGGGGCAATATAGTTAATAGGGCTGCTATGGATAAAAACCCCTCCATGAACCGGCGATAATAACCAGCCAAACCTAGGAAACTCTGGATCTCTGTAGTTGTAGGTCTAGGCCAGTTCTAAACTGCCTCAATCTTCTTAGGATCCACTTTTATTCCCTCCGCTGATACAACATGCCTCAAAAAAGGTGACCGAGTCTAACCAAAGCTCACACTTTGAAAACTTGGCATATAACTGACTATCTCTCAGATTCTAAAGTACAATCCGAAGATGCTGCTCATGCTCCTTTCAATTGCAGGAGTAGATCACAATATCATCAATGAATACGATCACAAAAGAATTAAAATAGGGCTTGAATACCCGGTTCATCAAATCCATAAATGTTGCTGGGGCATTTGTCAACCCAAATGACATAACTAGGAACTCATAATGCCCATACCGAGTCCAAAAAGCCATCTTAAGGACATCCAATGCCCTAATCTTCAACTAATGGTAGCCAGACCTTATATCAATCTTCGAACACACCTTGGCACCCTGAAGTTGATCATATAAGTCATTAATCCTCGGAAACGAATACTTGTTCTTGACAGTGACTTTGTTCAACTACCGATGGTCTATACACATCCTAATCGAACTATCTTTCTTCTTGACGAACAACACGGGGCACCCTAGAGTGAGACATTAGGTCTAATGAATCCCATATCAAGAAAATATTGCAACTGCTCCTTCAATTCCTTCAACTTTGGCGGGTCCATACGGCATGGTGGAATAGGAATGGGCTGAGTGCCTGAAGCCAAATCAATACAGAAGTCAATACCTCTATCGGGTGGCATCCCCGACAGATCTGCAGAATCGTGAATATAGGCCAAATAAGCTAAACATCCCTTCTCGACCATACGTCGAGCTTTGACTTAACAAATAACCCTGCTGGTAGAATGGCCAAGAATCCCGTCTCCACTCTAATCGAGGAAACCCCGGCATGGCTAAGGTCACCATCTTGAAGTGACAGTCCTATATAGCATGATATGGTGACAGCCAATCCATGCCCAAAATAACATCAAAGTCTATCATGTCAAGAAATAGGAGCTCTACACTAGTATCAAGACTCCCAATAGTAATCACACATGACAGATAGACACGATCTACAACAATAAAATCTCCCACAGAAGGAGCACTTAAAGAGTCACGAGGCACAACCAGATATGAAGCAAAATAGGATGACACATAGGAATAAGTAGAGCCCAGATCAAATAGAACTGAAGCATCTCTATGCCAAACTGGAAAAATACTTATGGTTATGGCGTCGGATGAGTTGGCCTCCGATCTAGCTGGGAATGCATAAAACCGAGGCTGGGCCCTACCACCTTGACCTCCATCTCTCGGACGGCGTCTAGCTGGCTAGCCTCCACCTCTAACGGCCTGACCTCTAAATCTGGCAGCCTAACCTCTACCCCTAGCTGGCTGAGCGGGCGGTGAAGTAACCGGTGCTGGAATCATGACACGAGAACTCTGTTGTAGCATGCTGCTCAACAATCTCGGACAAAACTGACGAGCTCGAAACACACACTTAAATTATGCTCGCTAGTCAAAGATAATATAGTATAATATTATATTCACAAGGATTGGAGTTAAACATCATTTTCGTAGTTTCTAGCTTGATTGCTATTCAGGAGAATCAACACTTGAGATTTATATGATTAATAACTACAATTAACTAAGAGTCAAAAGCTATTGACTAATGACAATTGAAACAAGGAATAAGCAAAGAAAGTTATCAGTAGGAGAATATAGGGGTTGATAGGATAGGTGCAAGATAATTGCTTGGGATCTAACTCTAGATAATTCACTTCTAATGTGTGAGTGAGTCACTCGAATTAGCTCAATTATTAGTTCAAACATTCAGTAAAACTCCTCTCTTGATTAAGTCTTAACCTCACAGGATGAACCAATTTAAGCACGTGAAGATATGCAAGAATGTATAGTGGATTGGTCGTTAGGAGAACCTCTCTCGATTATCCTCCAAACTAGGTTTAACAATGATTCAACTAACCTCTTTCGATTACTAAGAAGAATTAATGAACTCAACCAACAATATAATGCAAAGATATCACAAGTTATGCCTCTCTCGAGTACTTTAACAAGTGAATATAGATGCAACAATTAAATCATCCAAAACACTTCAATACATAAAACTAGAGTTATAATCCAAAAAAAAAAAATCAATACACCAAATCCATCAAACCCTAAAGGGAACTACTCCATAGATATGGAGCAATTTATCACAAATATGTTTAAAGTAAAGGAAAACATAAAATGATCCAAATTCGGGTCTTGAGTGAGGAAGGAATGATGATATCCTTGTGCTTTTTCTTCTCCAACTCTTGCTTAGACTCCTTAGGTCTCCAATATGTCAAAGTCCCAAAAAACAATGTTTTCCCATGTATTTATACTAAGTAGGGTCGGACCCAAACGAAACCACCTTTTCCTAGCCGAAATAGGATAATTATTCTATAAAAATTGCTCAGACGTGCCGCATGGGGTGACGCGCCATGTGGATATTAGTGGGGAAATCCAGAGAGTTGTTTATGACAGGCAGTGGGAAATTGTACATGCACGGCGATCCACGCATCGCCCCATGCGCCGAAGCAGTGGGGTTTTCTCAGAGTACGGATATTTTCATGCGTTTCGACATCCAGAATTGGTCCTCGACCCCCCAACACATCCCGGCTTAATCCCTTGGGCTTTTACTCAGACTTTAAAGCTCCAAATCACTCGAATTAGCTCCATAACATCAACATCTCCCGGAATCACTCCTACAAGACATAAAACACATAATAAGTGCAAAACACTATCAATTAAAGCTCAAAACAAGTTAAGTTTGTGAATTAGAGTGCAATAAGCGACTAAAATACGTTATTATAGCCTACCATCAAAACCCCACACTTCAACCATTGCTCGTCCTCGAGCAATCAAACTATATTTCACATAGACACGACCTTTTTAAACAACTCTCATAACTCATCATACCAAGAATATTTAAAATAGATTAAGCACAATACTGTAACATTCTAGCTTCAAGATTTGACTCAAAAGCACCACGCATTATTTATAACCCGCTCACTTACTCTAACACAGAGGTCAACAACATTACCTTTCCTTCATGAATCAAGTGCCCTCACACAACAATAGAGAATAGTTCCACACACAATAAAAATTAAGAACAATTAGGAACTCAAGATAGAAGGAATTCGCTCACTCTTAGAAACAACATTCATATGCTACAAAAGATGCACCATAGGCTTGCCCGTAGTGTACTACTCTACTAATCGAGCTCATTCAGTCAAGGATCAAGTAGGACTTCATTTGGTTATAATGTAGGCTGTGGAATGGGTAGGATACATTTGGATATAAGAGTGACTACACCCCCTAAGCACTTTAATACATATACACTAACAATTCAAAATCCCATACTTATGTCAAACCACAACTCCACCTTCACAACAATATACATTAACTATCTACTTCTTTAAGCACAATTACACCAAGTAACCACTATCAAAGAACACTTTTCACAATGATACACTTATTTTTTTCTTCCTTTTTCAATTCAAGCGGCTCTTACTTTCTCAAAATAGTGCACCTTTCTCCTTATTTCATTAGTTCCACTCAAAAGCCAAACCAACCAACCCACACTTCAACTTTGACAAAGTTCATAACAAATTTAAGTATTCACGAGAGGTACAAGGTTCAAATAGATGGTCAATTCGAACAAATGGGTAAGGCTTGTAATGTGGTAGCCAAAAAAACAGGATTACAGGCTCAAACGGGTTAACTAAGATACATAACAACTAGGTGGGTAAAAGCTTATAACTGCCTCAACAAAGAAACGCCTATATCACTTCCACGACTGAACAAAACTACTATTTCACTTTGCAAACACACGGAGCAAGTTCTAGACATCAAATGCAATGCACAAAATAACACAAAACCTCATACCCACATGGCGCATAATTCACTCAGGATCGGACTCATCAAGACACTCTAGTCAAAGCAGTTAAGCAATGTTAAGATCATACAATTTAAGTGCTTATACAAGAGTCAAAAACTGAGTCTAAGCGTCACACTAAAGTACTCACTATTTTCAAGGCATAATAAAGTTAAGAGATATTGCTTTTAGTTCAAATCATAGCACAAGGTTTCCTACTCCTAAAAAAATAATAACTAACTACACCCGGTTCAAATAAAACCCTTGGAAAAGAACCGTGGCACAAGGAAAAACCAAGAGGTGACTATTACTCTAGCTAACAAAAGAAAATCATTTTGTCTTTTTTCTTTCGATTTTAAATTTTTTTTGTGTTTTCAATTTTTTTCTATCTCTAACCTACTAAACAAAAACTAAACTAACACATATACATACAACTTATAGTTATCCTCCACCCCATACTTTAAGTTGTGGCATGTCCCTATGACACACAATTAAAAAGCATAAGGTAAAGGAAGCTTCCCTGAACATCTAATCGGGGTCTGAGTTGAAGTCGAGCTCCATTCCTCACCTTCGGACAAATCCGCACATCCAGGCCGACAACTTTATCTCCGCCTTTTTGGGGTACACCCCACACTTATCTTTCTCACCGTGCAGCCTTCTCTTTCGAGCCCTTCACTTTTCACTCAACATTTGCAGCTGGCTTCTCCTTTTTCACCCCCATTTCAACATTTATCTTGAAAGTTACAATCTCGTCACCCACTCTAAGCATGAACTTTCTCTCGTGTATATCTAATATTGCTCTACTCGTTGCTAAGAATGGTCTTCCTAAGATGAGGGGAACCTCCTTGTTCTCCTCCATATGCACTACTATAAAATCTACAGGAAATACAAACTTATCCACCCGAACTAAGACATCTTCCAGTATCCCCTCGGGTATCAGAGTCATTTGGTCTGCCAGCTGCAAAGATATTTCCACTGACCTTATCTCTCCAATCTCCTCCTCAGTTTCTTGTAAATAGATAGAGGCATTAAGTTTATTGAGGCACCAGAGTCATACAAAGTTTTATCAAAATTAATAGAGCCTAAAGAGCAAAGTATGGCAAAACTCCCAGGATCCCTACTCTTTTGTGGGAGTTTGTTTTGCAATATCGCACTGCAATGCTCTCTGTGCTTGACCACTGAGGTATCTTCCTCTTCTTTGTCAGGATCTCCTTCAAGAATTTGGCATAAGCTGGCATTTGGGAGAGCACCTTTGTGAATGGAAAATTTACATTAAACTGTTTCAGCATATCCAGAAATCTCTCAGATTGCTTGTCCAGCTTTTCTCTATATAGCTTTTAAGGAAATGGTAGAGCAGGCATATGCTCGCTCTCACTGGATTCATCCCTTCTCAAAGATTCCTCCTTCTTCTTTTTGTCGGCTCCCTTCTTTCCTTCTTTTTTTTTTATCAATATCATTCTTCAGTTGCTCCTCATTTTCCTTTTCAAGTACCACCTCTTTTTGGATTGGAGTGGTATCTTTCAACACTTTCCTGCTTCTCAAGGTCTCAACATTCATTGTTTCTTTGGGATTTCTCTCAATATCAGCTAGCAAAGTACCTGTGACTCTCTCAAATAATATTGTTATAATCTGTTCCACTTGTCTCTCCAAATTTCCAAAACTAGTGCCCAATTCTTTGATAGCTGCCTCGTGAGCATCCGACCTCTCATCTGCCTTGATAATGAAGGCCTTCATTAGATCTTCTAGACCAAGCTGATTGGACTGTTGAGGCTGAAACTGCTGCCTCTGCTGATTTAGGAAGACAGGAGCTCCTTGTCCTTGAGGTCTAGAGTTATTTTGTTGCCTCGCATTTGCAGTAGCTCCAGGTGAACTCCATGAAAAATCAGGGTGCCTCTAACCCATTGCAATATAATTTCCTACATCATTCACTTCCTCAGTTGAGGCTTGACACTCATAAGTAGGATGTCCTCTTCCACATGTATCACAAGATGCATGAGGCTCACTTTATATTGTAGCTAAGGTCAGCTTCTGTATTTCTTTAGCCATAGCATCAAGTTGTACCTGCACAAATGTGTTAGCATCAACCTGGTGAACACCTATCGATCTTCTTCTTTCAGCACTCTCATAAGGCCACTGATTTGCATCTTCAGACAACTTATCAAGAATTGTGACTATCTCCTCTGGAGTCTTCTTCATCAAAGGGCCTCCAACTGCATTGTTCAATATTCTACATGAGGCCGGTGTCAATCCATCCCAAAAGTCCTGGAGCTACATCCAGAGTTCAATTTCGCTATGTTGACACTTTCTGACTATTTCCTTAAACCTCTCCAAGCTTCAAAAATAGTTCATTCTCTTTCTGGCAGAAGTTATGGATTTCTCTTCTAAACTTGCCCGTCTTAGCTGATGAGAAATATTTATCAAGAAATTTTCTGGTCATCTCATCCTATGTTCGAATAGATCCATTAGGTAAGCTTCGAAGCCACTACTTTGCATCATCATTGAGTCGGAAGGAGAATTCCCTTAAGTAAATTGCATCTTGTGATACACCATTGTATTGGAAGGTGTTCATAATCTTCTCGAAGTCCATTAGATGTGTGTTTGGATCTTCGTTTGGCTTCCCTCTGAAGACACAACAATTTTGAAGGGTCTGAAGTAACCCTTGCTTCAACTCTAAATTATTAGCTGCAATTTGGAGGTTGTTGAACACTGGATAATCCTTGATTGTGGACTGGTCTAGCATAATCGCCAAGTGGTCTACCAGGCAAAGGTTGATGTTGATTAAGTCTGAGACCCCTCTCTTCTTCGTAGATGTTTCTGCGCATCTCTAATAGCTGCTTTCTCAGCATCCCGTCCGATGTGTTCTCTTCGTTGGGCTGCTTCTTTCATAGCGAAATCTACATTATCTTCATTGTTTCTAGCCATAAGTTCTGTAGTTGAGGACTGCCCAACCTTTTCTGATGTATCGGTGAGACTTCTTTCCTTCCTCAGCTGCCGCAGTTGTTTTTCTATCTCGGGTTCGTATGGTAGCACTTTTTTCACCGAAGTTCTAGTCATGCACCACTCTGAACTTGTAACTTGCCACAGCCAAATAACACCAAACGTAAAAAGGGAAAAATAAATAAAATAAAAAGAAAAATTCTTGAATTGGCAATACAAACTATTTCAAACACTATTGATTGCCAATACCCGGCAACGACGCCAAAATTTGACGAGCTCGAAACACACACTTAAATTATGCTCGCTAGTCAAAGATAATATAGTATTAATATCGTATCCACAGGGATTGGAGTTATACAGTATGTTCGTAATTTCTAGCTTGATTGCTATTCAGAAGAATCAACACTTGAGATTTATATGATTAAAAACTACAATTAACTAAGAAAAGTCTAAAGCTATTGACTAATAACAATCGAAACAAGGATTAAGCAAAGAAAGTTATTAGTGAGAGAATAGGGGTTGATAGGATAGGTGCAAGATTATTGTTTGGGATCTAACTCTAGATAATTCACTTCTAATGTTTAAGTGAGTCTCTCGAATTCACTCATTATTAGTTCAAACGTTTAGTAAAACTCCTCTCTCTATTAAGTCTTAACCTCACAAGATGAACCAATTTAAGCACGTGAAGATATGCAAGAATGCTTAGTAGATTGGTCTTTAGGAGAGCCTCTCTCGATTATCCTCAAAACTAGGTTTAATCAATGAATCAATTAGCCTCTTTCGATTACTACGAAGAACTAATGAAACTCAACCGACAATATAATGCAAAGATATCACAAGTTGTGCCTCTCTCGATTACATGAACAAGTGAATACTGATGCAACAATAAAATCATCAAAAACACTTCAATACATAAAACTAGAGTTATTATCCACAAACAAATATCAATACACCAAACCCATCAAACCCCAAAGGGAACTGCTCCATAGATATGGAGCAATTCATCACAAATATGTTTAAAGTAATGGAAAACGTAAAACGATCCAAACTGGGGTCTTGAGTGAGGAAGGAATGATGAAATTCTTATGGTTTTGCTTCTCCAACTCTTCCTTAGCCTCCGTAGGTCTCCAATATGTCAAAAGTCCCAAAATAACGTTTTTCCATGTATTTATACTATGGTCAGGTCCAGACAAAACCACATTCTCCTAGCCAAAATAGGATAATTACTCTGTAAAAATTGCACAGGGGCACCCATGTGGCGACGCGTCATGTAGGGCATTAGGGGGGAAATCCAGAGAGTTATTTCTGATAGGCAGCAGGAAATTTACGGCAGTGGGGGTTTTTTGAGAGTACGCATTTGTTCGTGCGTTATGACATCCAGACTTGGTCCTCGACCCTCGAACATGATCCCGGCTTAATCCCTTGGGCTTTTACTCAGACTTCAAAGCTCCAAATCACTCGAATTAGCTCCATAACATCTACATCACTCGGAATCACTCCTACAAGACATAAAACACACAATAAGTGCAAAACCCTATTACTTAAAGCTCAAAACAAGCAAAGTGCGCTTGAATTAGAGTGCAATACGCGACTAAAATACCTAATTGTAGCCTACCATCAAGAACCTCCTGATGTGACCAGTACCCCCACACTCAAAACACCCATTCTACTAATGTGGCTGCTGAAGTTGAAACTGACCCGAATGGGCAAGATAACCACGGCGGTAGCTCTGGATCGGAGGCGCACTAATAGAAGCTGATGGTGCACTGTAGGCTGGCTACCTAGAACATGAGGACCACGACTCACCGAAGCACTATGGGATGCCTGAAGCGCTGACTGAAATGGCCTGGGTGATGGCCTCTACCAAAAGTACCCCTGTCTCCAGATAAGGCACCACTGAAACCACTGGAATGACGAGGCTTCTTATCAGACAACGACCCTCTCTCCTGACCACGAACCATCTCGATCCGTCTAGCAATGTCTATGGTCCTCTAGAAAGAGATATCATCTCCAGTCTCCTTGGCCATCTGTAGCCTGATACTGAAAGTGAGCCCATCAATCAATCGCCTCATTCTCTCCCTCTCAATAGGGAGTAAAACAACGACATGGCAAGCTAGGTCCACAAATAGAGTCTCATACTAGGTAACAGTTATACTACCCTACTGAAAAAGCTCAAACTGCTTGCGGTAATCCTCTCTCAGAGTGAAATGAATGAAGTTCTCTAGAAATAGTTGTGAAAACTAATCCCAAGTAAGTGCAGGTGAACCAGCTGGCTAGTCAACATATAATCTCTCCAACATCTCTTGGCATAACCCGTCATCTGGAACACTGCAATGTCGCCCCTACTGGTCTCAACAATACCCACGTTCCGCAACACCTCGTGGCAAATGTCCAAGTAATCCTGTGGGTCCTCAGAAGGTGCACCGCTGAAATGAATAGGTAAGAGCTTGGTAAACTAATCCATCCTCAACAAGGCCTTAGAATACATAGCGTCCCTATCACCAGCCTACGCCGCAACAACCGGCTGAACCACCCTAACTGTCTAGGCTACTAGAGTCTAATATAGGGGAGCTATCTGATCTGGAGTATGAGAAGCAGGAGTTTGTGCTCCTCCCCCAGCCTGAGATATGCTCGGTGCCACTGAAAATGCACCGCTCTAGGCCACACTCTTCATATGGCCCACCAAGTGGTCTAGAGTGTCTTGAAGCACTAGAGTGTCTATGAATCCCTTCGGGACTTGAGCTGGTCCAACGGGCACGGTCTGAGCTGGGACCTCCTCCTCATGATCCACCTGAGGCTCCACTGTGGGTGTTGTTGCCCGAGCTCTGCTTCTGCCTCGAACTCGGCCTCGGCCTCTGCCCCTGGTAGTAGCTGCCACAGGGGGCTCCGGCTTCTGTCTGGCTGCAGATGTTGTGCATGTTCTCGTCATCTGCGAGAGAACAATAATAGAATGGTTCAATCATCAATTCCATAATGAAATCACACGAAAGAGAAAAGGGGACTAAAAATAATGGTTCAGTATAAATGTAACTGTCTAAATCAAAATAAGCAGGTAAAATGAACTAGAAGGGGACTTCAGGGCTGCGGACATCGTGCAACTATACCTCAAGTCTCCACTGATAGCTAGAACCGAGCAAGTCTACTGAATGCCGCTGGGACCAATTTCAAAATTTGCACATGTAGTGCAGAGTGTAGTATAAGTACAACTGACCCCCTGTACTCTGTAAGTGCGGAGCCTAACCTAGACGAAGTAGTGACGAGGCTAAGGCAGTCCACTTACAATAACCTGTATGCAGTATAATAATAATAACAGGTAAGGAAAACAGTAAATTAAAGTAAGGTAGTCAATTTATAAAAAAGAACTCAATCCTCGTAGACGGAGAACCCAAAATAACAGATCTCATAATTTCATGCAAAAATACTGGGAACCAACTCAATAACAACAATGAATACAACATACACAATCCGTTACGGCGCGCAATCCCACCGTACACACACAATCCTCCCTTATTTCAACATAGCATCATTTATTAATATCAAGAATCACATATAAAATCCATTGCGGCGCGCAACTCGATTCCACCATATCATCATAATCAATATCATAATCCTCCCTTATTTCACCATCGTAGCGACGCGCAACCCGATCCCACCATATCACTACAATCATTATCAAAATCCTCCTTTATTCCATCATATCACAACCGTTGCAGTGTGCAACCCAATCCATAATCAATTGCAATAAATGTAATCAGTCCAATAACTCAAATTACAAGAATCTCTACGATTAAAGAATGTGAAAGCAAAGCAATAAAGAAACCTCGTACTAATCAAATGAATGCTATAAATAATACAAAAATAAAAAGACAAGCCAAGTACGTGACAGTTAAGGTGTGCAAGTAAGACAATTAAGGCAAGTAGTAATTAATCACGAAGTCATGGAAGGAACGAACAATTCAATACAAGAATAATTAATGACAAGTAACAAATATGGCATGGAAAACAATTAAAGCATGTAACAGTTAAAGAATAGATTGAGATAATTCATGAAATATGAGAAAGACATGGAAACAATTATTTTGTTGGCGTATATACACGTGTCACCTCGCATATACGTCATTACACACGTAATTTACATATCATATAGTTCAATTGTTCCTAATTCCCTCAAATCAAGGTTAGACCCAACGTTTACCTCGTTCCACAAACAAATAAGAGCTCAACTGGGGATTTTCCTCTAAAATTCGCCTCCAAACAAATTGAATCTAACCAAATCGACTTAATATCATCAAACAATGCTAGCAAAATTTATTACAATAGATAAAGCAAAGATCTTTACACTTTTCCCCAAAGGTCAACCAAACTCAACCCCGAGCACGCTTGGTCAAAAATCGAGATTCGAAACAAAACCTAATTACCCATTCACCCCCAAGCCCGATTATGTGATTAGTTTCGAAATCCAACCTAAATTTAAGGCCTAAATCTCAATTTTACAAAATCTTCAATTCTAACCAAATCCCTAATTTCAACCATGAAATAGCATAGACTAAGGGTTAAAAATCAATGGTTTTTGATGAAAATGGAAGAAAACGGGTTAAAATATACTAACCTATGAAGTGGGGATAAAAATCTTCTTCAAAATTGCCTCTAGGCTGAGTTCTAATGTGAAGATGGTGGAAAATGAAGAAAATCCCGTCTTTGGGATATTTTAAATCGCTGGCGTTGAGTCTTCATCGCGTTCGCGAAGGACCTGACGCGATCGCGAGGCACTGCAGCCCAATTGACCTTCGCGTTCAAGCGATGCACTTGGCGTTCGCGATGGCTCTGATCCCTTGGCCTTTGCGCAATCCTTTGATCGTGCTTGCGTAGAACACTCAGCTGCTCTCCTTCCAAACCCGTTACTCATCGCGTTCGCGAGTGAAGAGACTCGTTCGTAGAGGGTTACCCCTCCAATGCTCCTCGTTCTTGAGCCCTTTTCCGCGTTCGCGAAGAAGACATCCTCCTTAGTCCCCGGTTACCCTTCGCGATCGCGAAGAAGGAAGCACCAGATATCAGAATCTTAGAAACCTGCAATCTTCCTACGTTAAAAATCAATCCGTAGCCTATCTGAAACTCACCCGAGCCCCTCGGGCTCCAAACCACACATGCACACAAGTGGAATAACATCATAGGAACTTGCTCGCGCGACCAAAACATCAAAATAACACCTAGAAGTACAAATCAGACATCTAAAAGAATGAAATTTTCAAAGAAACTCAAGAACATCCAAATGGAAAATCGGACGTCCAAATCATGTCAAATCAACTCCGTTTTGCACCACATTTTGCAAGCAAGTCATAAATAATAAAATGAACTTATACAATGTTCCGGGACCGAAATCTTAGCCCGATAGTAAGAAAGTCAACCCATGGTCAAACTTAAGAATTTTTTAAACCTTCAAATTATAGTTTTCAACAAATCACGTTAAATCAAGTTCGAGACTTCTGAATTCGATTCCGGGCATATGCTCAAGTCCCAAATCACGATGAAGACCCACCGAGACCGTCAGAACACTGATCCGTATTTGTTTACATATAACATTGATCGTAGTCAACTCAAATAATTTTTAAGGTTAAAACTCACATTTTCTTCAATTCTTTCACCTAAAGATTTTTCGGAAAAAGATATGGATTGCGCATGCAAATCAAGGAAGGCTAAATGGAGCTATTCGCGGTCTTGGAAGACAGAAATGAAGGCTAAAACTCAAAATGATCTATCGGGTCATCATAGAAGATCAAGCAGCTCTACCTTGAATCCTCACGATGAAGAAGCTAACTCTTCTTGAGTCCGATATCTCCAATACCTGGATATGCATAAAAATGTACAGAAGTGTAGTTTGAGTACAAAATGGTCGGTAGCAGTATGTATCAAGACTAACCTTAGTAGACTAGTGATGAGGTACAAGTCGAGCCACCTACTAGTCATAATAACCTGTGTAGTATAAGAGTATAAAGCTAATAAAAGCAAGAATCGGTAAACGACAAAAAGGAATAAATATGTGATATAAACAGTAAGTAATCCGAACACCATTAAGTACTAGTGAAACCAAATATGATAAGCAAATGACAACAAAATAATCAAGCCGTTCTAACACAAGGCTTAAAACAAAGTTACTCCGAGATACCTCATCTCATAAACACAAGTAAAGAGTCCCAAATCAAAAATCATATGCTCACGGCACCTTGTACCCACATTATCAATCACGACCACACGGACAACTCACGTGCCAATATCTCAATCTCCTTGGCATGGTCAGAGGCTTACAATCACCATCCGCCCGGCGTGGTCACAGGCTCAATATCACAATAGAAGCAGATTGTACAAGAATACACGGGCATGATCAATGAATGTCCAGTTTCATACTCCTGAACTGGTATAAATGGTATGCTACGGTGTATGCTTGTGCGAGTGTACTATCACAGTCCAAGTCAACTAGTAATATCAAAGACACCGAGTAGCCCATCGAAGGCAACACAACAAGTCAAGTAAGGTGCTAGACATACACAAGAAAAATCACACCATCACACAAATATCATCAACATAATGCCCCAAGGCCATCACATATCATCCCTAACATACCCACCCTTATCTCTCCTTGTTAATAACATCATAATAGCCACCCTTATCGCTCCGCCCATACATTAAACATATTAGCCACCCATATCCCTCCGATAGCCACCCTTATTGCTCCACTCCGACATTTATCATTAGCCACCCGTATCACTCCGATAGCCACTCTTATCGCTCTGCCCGGGCATATATCATTAGCCATCAATATCACTCTGGTAGCCACCCGTATCGCTCCGCTCTGACATTTATCATTAGCCACCCATATTGCTCCAATAACCACCCTTACCACTCCACACAATCATCAATGAGATACCACCCTTATGCTCTGCATAACAACAATCAACTTACACAACAATTTCACATGTGCTAGCATCACAATAACACGACATATCCACTCGTACCACAAATGCCCATAGGCCACAACCTTTCCGAAATAACAATACAAATATCACCACAAAACATAGCCCACAACTTAAACACGATGTGTACAAAATCTCAATAGCAACAAAGTGAAAAGGGAAAGTAACTCAACAATGAACAATACCCCAATAAACAACAACTCCAACTACGACGGGTTAATGACTTTTAATAACTTCAACTTCAATTAATTACTTAAGAATAAACTCAATAATCAAGGTATTTCCATGAAATGACAAACTTAAATTCTAGTGTGTGAAATAAGCTAATAATGAAAGAGATGGCACGAACTAGCAACTATGTCTAAATGCATGAGAATAGTCTGACAACGAAAGGATATAATGTAGCAACAATATCAGTTAAGAATAACTCAATAAATAAGGAGATCACATTATAATAAAAGAGATAACAACTTCAAATAAGGTATACGAGAGTAAACGTGACAAGTAGTAGATATGAAATGTGCTAACAACTTCAAATAAAGCATGTGAAAGTAAACACAGCAAATAAAAGATATAACATGTTCTAAAAATTTCAAATAAATATATGAAAAAATCGAAGAGTCTAAACCAGTCAATTTTCACATATAAGCCCGAGTCCCAGTCGTCACTTTGCGTACACGTCTTTCACATAATTCAAATAACACAATCAACCCAAATCCTACGGGGTGGTTCTCTCACACAAAGTTAGGCAAGATACTTACCTTAGAAAAGATAAATCAATATTCTAAAATGACCTTCTCGTGTGAAACAACCTCCAACCTAGCTCGAGTCTAGCCAAAATAACTCAATATCATAAACAAAAGCCATATGAAATAATTTTGGATAATAAAGCTTCAATCTTTAATGAGAACCAAAAAATCAATCAAAACAGTCAACCTCGGGCCCGCAATTTGAAACCCGATAAAACTCATAAAATCCGAACATCTATTCCGATACAAGTCCAACCATACCAATATTATCCAATTTGGCCTTCAAATCATCATTTTATATTTTAGGAAGTTTTTACAAAAAATGCCAATTTCTCCAATTCAAATAACTAATTAAATGATAAAAACAAAGATAGAAATCATGAAATATAATCAAATCCAAGTCAAGAATACTTAACCCAATCCAAATGGAGAAAATCCTCTCCAAAATCATCCCAATCCAAGATCTACAACTCAAAATATGATAAAAATAACCAAACCCTCGATATATATGAAGCCGCCCAGCGATTTCAGCATCTACGGACAAAACAGCACATCTGCGCTCTCAGTTTTAGGAGTCAATAGCCGCATCTGCTGTTTCCACTTACTAGACCAGTGACCGCACATGTGCAAAAGCGGTCACACCTACTACGCCGCATAAGTGCCCACATAAACGCAGAAGCGGACTCTAATCGCATCTGTGATCCATAACCCGCAAATGCGACCATTGCACCTGCGATCCTTCACCAGCAGAAGCGAATCTCCCACCCATGCCTCAACATTGCAGAAACGACCCAAAACACATAGAAACGGCCCTGCACCTTCTCTCAGAAATGCACAAATGCGAAACACCAGAACTAGACTTCCTTAACCACATGGAAATGACCCTAAACTCGTTTAAAACACACCTGAGATCCTCGGGACCCCGTCCACTCACACCAACGAGGCCTCAAATCTCATCAAACAAGATCAAAATCATGAGTAATACATCGATTCAAGCCTAAAGAACGAACAAACTTCCCACTTCTAAAATTAAAGTCGAAGCATATCAAACATCAAATTGAGCTCAAATTCTGCATGCAAGTCCCAAATGACACAACGGAGATATGACAACTCCCGGAATCACAATCCGAATCTGATATCAACAAAGTCAACTCCAGTAAAATCTCTCAACCTTCCAAACCTTCAACTTTTCAACTTTCGCCAGAAAGCGTCAAATCAACCTAGAGACCTCCAAATCAAAATCTGGACATAAGACTAAGTCCAAAATCACCATACGAAGCTATTGAAATCATCAAAATACCATTCCGGAGTCACCTACACAAAAGTCAAACTCTGATCAACTCTTACCACTTAAGCTTCTAAAACAAGAATCATTCTTCCAAATCAATCCCGAATCATCCGAAGACCTAACCCGACCACACACGCAAACCATAATACATAATACAAAGCTACTCGAGATCTTAATTCACCGAACGGAATGCCAATCCTCAAAACGATCCGTCGGGTCGTTACATTCTCCCCCTCTTAAGCAAATGTTCATCCTCGAACGTGCCAAGAACCGTTCCGAAGCAGCGAATCCCGGAATGAACTCACCATACATATACTCGCAGGTGATCCCTCGTCACCCCAATCCACATAAGCCTAAAAACACCGATCTCAACTGAAGATTGTTCCTTCCACCCACACCGATAAGCCTTAGAACCAGAAAAAAATTTCACCATTCGATCATTTCCCATAGTCCTGATTCCCACATAAACACACTGTAACAACCTCACCCAGCTGCCACAATCCATGCATCCACATACAAGATATAACCACACGACATAATACATCACACATATCTCCATAGCAACAACTTTGAGCATAATAGCTGCCCATAATCAAGCCCAGCACCGGTAATCAACCTCGTATAAGCTAAAACCTTATCCGAAACCATCACAATGTACGCTGATAACAATGCAAGAAACGTGAAGATCTCATAGCCACTCACGAAATCAACAAGTCACACCTAACGCTACCTGGGCACATACCTTGCAAGCGAAACCCAATAAACACAACTCGAATATGACTGAATGTGGAAAGAGAAACACATGAGAGAACTATCAAACAAGTCCGACAGGTACAACTCCCTATCAGTACCATACTACAAATCCATTCCACGAGGGATAATCAAAACATATGAACTAATCACAAGGATCTCATCCTAATATAACTCCACCGCAACACGTAGCCCGACAAACATATCAAACCATATGGAAATGCGAGGATCCCATTCTCAACTCTGAATCACAGGTAGAATACACATCACACAATTGAAACCTTCCACTAACTCAATTCCTTGAAACAAAATCACAACACGTAATGGACTTCCCATGTCGGTAGAGCACCTAAATCACAAATTGTAACCAAACCATCTAGAGATCACATCAAAATCTACCGTAATGAATAACAAAAACTTCATTCTAGTCTCGTAGGTCTCAATTGTGAAAAAACTAAAATGATAGACACGGGCTACTGCTATAGAAGCTCTCAACATAGTACAAGAATCACGAAACACACTCATATATGCGGCAGATAGGAGGATCCACACTGATAGATAGGACCAGATCAAAATAAGACTGATGCTTTTCTATGACAAATCTAAACCATACCTGTAATGATATCATCTGGTACAGCGGCCTCAGCCTTACCGTGGAAAATATATCAACGGGCCAGGCCTCCCACTCTAGGATGCCCTAATACCCGCCCGTCCTCCACCTTTAGTTGGCTGTGCTGGTGGAGTAGAAACTAGAATCGGACCCATAACCTGAGTGCCTTGATGAAATCCACCTCTCCTGAGTCCAGGATAATCCCTCATGATGTGTCTAGTAGCGCCACACTCATAACAACCCCTCTACGGGCACGACTGCTGGTACTAAGTCTATGCTGGATGACTGGGATGACCGCCGTAGGATCCCCGTGCAGGTGGTGCACTAAAAGATGACTGTCCCATATGAGTACCCTGAGTTCCCTAACTAACTGGAGCACCACGGGTAGTCTGAAGTGCGGACTGGACTTGATTGGCCGAGCCTCCACCCTGAAGGGTCATAGTTGAAGAGTAGAATCCCTTGAATCCTCCAGAACCTCGAGACCTCTTGGCCTCCTTATCCTCTCTTTCCTCACCCTGAATACGCTGTAATCTCCGGGCAATCTCCATAACCTGCTGAAATGGAGTATCAGTCTCCAACTCCCAACCCATGTTGAATCTAAGACCATTACTGAGCCCCTCGAAAAAATTGTGGACTCGATCTCTGACTATAGGAACCAAAGAAGGTGCATGACGGGATAACTCACTAAACCTAATGGCATACTCTTACACCGTCATGGGGCCCTAATGTAACTGCTCGAACTCTATCCAGCACGCATCCCAGAGGGTCTACGAAACAAACTCCCTCAAAAACATCTTTGAAAACTGAGTCCAAGTGAGTGTTGCTGCATCAGTTGGCCTACCCTCCTCATAAGCCTGAAACCACTGATACGCTGCTCTCGATATATGAAATGTAGTAAAAGCAACTCTACTCACCTCTACGATACCCGTGGTGCGGAGAACACGGTGACACTTCTTTGGAAAACCTTGCGCATTCTCGGTAGCTATGCCACTAAAAGTAGGTGGATTATACTTCTTGAACCTCTCAAGCCTCTTCTGCTCCTCCTCTTATGCCCCTGACCTGACATTAGGCAGAACCGAAATAACAGGTTGTACCGGCACCACACCCATAGTATGACCAATATGAGCATGCTGCTCTAGAGTACGGGCGACGGGAGTCTGAGCTCCTCTCCGATCTGTGAAGTAGTTGGTGCGACTGAAATCAATCCCACCTGAGCCAATGTATCAAACATGCTCAGAAAATGCGCTAAAGTCTCTTGAACTCTGGGGGTAACAACAGGTGCCTCCGGTGCCTGTCCCCCAATCGGAGCTACTAGTGGCTTCTCTACTGCTGCTCTGGCAGGTGCTTTAGCTGCGACACGTGCCCCTCCTCAGCCTCTACCTCGGCCTCGACCTCTTGTGGCTCTAGCAGGGGATGTGGGTGTCTGCTCGACTGATCTGATAGTATGTGTCCTCAACATCGGTGAGAGAATAGAAGTACAAAGGCTCAAACTCCGAAAGCAATGAATTCGCACGACATAAATGAAAGAAGTGGAATTTTCCTAATAGTTCCAAAGCCTCTCGAAGATAAGTACAGACGTCTCCGTATCGATCCACAAGACTTACTAAACTTGCTCTTGTCTCGTAAAACCTATGAACCTATAGCTCTGAAACCAACTTGTCAAGAGCAAAAATCCTGCCTTAGATGTCGTGATGGCACCTACTCTCTAAGACTAGGTAAGCCAATTACTTACAACTATTAAGCCAGTTTAATAATGATATTATAAAAAAGAGTTTAATATGAAAACTGAAATAAAGGTGAACAAGCCTATGCAGCAATAATCACAACAACCTCCCAGACAAGGTAATAGAGAGTCACGAACTCTAGAGGATTACATAGAAGTATCTCAAAAATTCAAAATACAATACTGTTCGGATAACGAATTGACATTCAATAAAAAGGGAAGGGACTCCAAGGTACTGCGACGACCAAGAAGCTCTACCTTGAATCCTCGCGATCAAGAATCTAACTCTACCTGAGTCTGATATCTCCAATACCTGGATCTGCATATGCAGAAGTGTGGTATGAGTACACCACAGTCGGTACCCAGTAAGTATCAAGACTAACCTCCGTGGAGTAGTGACGAGGTACAAATCAAGACACCTACTAGTCATAATAACCTGTGTCGTATGTGAGTATAAAGCAAATAATGGAGCAAGAATAGTAAATGACAAGGAATAAACATGTGATATAAACAGTAGAGTAATCTCAACACCGTTAAAGTAGCAACGTAAGATAAACAAATGACAACCAAATAATCAAGCCAAATTCTAACACTTGGTTTACAACAAAGTTACTCCGAGATACCTCATGTCATAAACACAAGTCAAGAGTCCCAAATCACAAATCATATGCTCACGACACCTTGTGCCCACAATATCAATCACGACCGCATGGACAAATCACGTTCCAATGTCTCAATCCATCCGGCATGGTCACAGGCTCACAATCTCCATCCACTAGGCATGGTAACAGACTCACAATCACCATCCACTAGGCATGGTCACAGGCTCAATATCGCAATGGAAGCAGATAATACAAGAATACATGGGCATGATCAATGAATATCAAGTTTCATACTCCTAAATTGGTATAAGTGGCATACTACGATGTATGCTTGTGCGAATGTACTATCAAAGTACAAGTCAACTAGTAATATCAAAAACATCGAGTAGCTCATTGAAGGAAACATATCAAGTCACCTAAGTTTCATGATATACACAAAGAAAATCACACCATCACACGAATATCATCAACATAATGCCCCAAGGACATCGCAGATAATCCCTGACATAGCCACTCTTATCTCTCTATATTAATAATATCATAATAGCCACCCTTATCGCTCCGCCTAGACAGTTAACTTAATAGCTACCCATATCACTCTGATAGCCACCCGTATCACTCCACCCTGACAATATCATCAGCCACCCATATCGCTCTGATAGCCACCCTTATTGCTCCGCCCCTACAATTATCATTAGCCACCCATATCGCTCTAATGGCCACCCTTCATACTCCGCCCCAAATTTTATCATTAGCCCCCTGTATCACTTCCATAGGCACCCTTGTCGCTCTGCCCTGACATTTATCAGTAGCCACCAGTTTCGCTCTAATAGACGCCCTTATCACTCCGCACAGTCATCAACAGTGAGATATCACCCTTATGCTCCGCATAACAACAATCAACTCACACAACAATTTCACATGTGCTAACATCAAAACAACACGACGTATCAACTCGTACCACAAGTGCCTATAGGCAACAACTTTTCCAAAACAACAATACAAATATCACCACCACACATAGCCCACGACCCAGACAAGATGTGTATGAAATCTCATTAGCAACAAAATAAACGGGAAAGTAACTCAATAATGAATAGTACCCTATTAAACAACAACTCCAACTACAACGAGTTAATGACTTTTAATAACTTCAACTTCAATTAATTGCTTAAGAATAAACTCAATAATGAAGGTATTTCCATGAAATGACAAACTTCAAACTCTAGTGTGTGAAATAACCTAACAATGACAGAGATGACATGAACTAGCAACTACGTCTAAATGCATGCGAATAGCCTGTCAACGAAAGGATATCATGTGCCAACAATATCAATTAAGAATAACTCAATAAATAAGGAGATTACATTACAATAAAGGAGGTAACAACTTCAAATAAAGCATATGAGAGTAAACTAGAAATGTAGAGGATATGACATGTGCTAACAACTTTAAATAAAGCATGTGAGAGTAAAAATGGCAAATAAAAGATATAACATGCGCTAACAATTTCAAATAAATAGACGAAAAAAGCTTATTCTAAACCGATCAATTTCCACAATTAAGCCCGAGTACGCACTTGTCACCTCACGTACACGTCTTTTACATAATTCAAATAATACAATCAACCCAAATCTTAAGGGGTGGTTCCCCCCACACAGAGTTAGGCAAGATACTCACCCCAAACAAGTTAAATCAATACTCTAAAAGGACCTTCTTGTATGAAATAACCCCGGACTAGCTCGACTCTAGCCAAAATTACTCAATATCATAAATAAAATCCATAGGAAATAATTTTGGATAATAAAGCTTTGATCTTTAAAGAAAATCAAATAGTCAACCCAAAAAGTCAACCCTCGGCCCGCACCTTGGAACCGACAATCCGAACACCCATTATTATAAGAGTCCAACCATACCAAAATTATCCAATTCCAACATCAAATAGTGAAAATCCCCACCAAAATCGCCCAAAACCGAGCTCTACCACTTATAATATGACTAAAATAACCAAACCCTAGATATATATGAAGCTGCACGGTGATTTCTGCATCTCCGGACAAAACAACACATATGTGTTCTCGCTTTTGCGAGCCAACTCCTGTATATGTGGTTTCCACTTACCAAACCAGCAAATGCACCTGCGCGAAAGCGGTCGTACCTGCGACGCCGCAGAAATCCACACTAACACAGAAGCGGAATCTATCGCATCTGCGATCTACAACCTGCAGATGCGACCATCGCACCTTCGATCCTTCACGCGCAAAAACGAATCTCCTGCCCAGGCCTCAACATTGCAGAAGAGACACAAAACATGCAGAAGCGACCCTGTACCTGCGCTCCAAAATGTGCAGATGCGAAACACTAGAACCAGACTTCCTTAACCACATGGAAATGACTCGAAACTCAATTGAAACACACTCGAGGTCTCCGGGACCCTATTGTCACGACCCAAAATCCCAACCATGATCGTGATGGTTCCACTCATGAAGACAAGGCCAGCCAATTCAACTAAACTTCATTCAAACAGTTAAACAATACAAAAATAATATAAGTACGGTTTAATAATAGCAATTTGCGGCAAAATACAGTGAACCATACCGACTACAGCCCGAACCGGGGTGTCACAAAGTCATGAGCAACTAATGAAAATCTTAATAATAAGATTACAAATACAATATCTTGGCACAATTGTTCGAAGACACTGAAGTAACAAGATAAAAGAGATACGGGGCTGCGGACGCCAAGAGCTACCTCGTAGTCTCTGAATCGCCGCTTTGACAGTAGTAATCAATGTCTCGGAGCGGAACCGATATGCCTGAATCTGCACACATAGTGCAGGGAGTAATGTGAGTACTTCCAACTCAGTGAGTAATAATTATGAATAACAACTGAGAGTAAGGAAACACATAAGGCATACAACAATCCATTACGAAACAGTAAAACATGTAAATAATCAAGTCAATAACATGAAGTAAAAGAAAATATCATGACTGGCCAAGTCATATCTCGTGACGGTGTGTCACCCGTTCCCATGGGTACCCGACGCTTACTGTGGGGGGTGCAGTAGCGCAATATCTCGTGACGGCGTGTCACCCGATCCATTCACATCACATCTCGTGGCGGCGTGCCACCCGATCCTATTAAAATCATTTAAAAATATCATTTGAATTTCAAAATTGAATTTAAGAAATGAATCAAATCAGTTAGAGGACAGTGATAAATTACCCCTGAATGGTTCACATAACCGGCACGAAGCCCAAATAATACCCCTGAAGGGTTCACATAATCGACAAGAAGCTCGAATATGGCAATCAGCCCAAATCGTGATGATAACACGTAAGTTTCAATGAAATACATAGTAAAATCATCAATTGGGACGGACCAAGTCACAATCCCCCGTAGTAAACGACCCCACGCTCATAATCGAGCGCGTGCCTCACCTCCATATAGCACTATGATGTGCCATCCGGGGTTTCAGACCCTCAGAACATCATTTTAAGATAATTACTCACCTCAAACCGGCTAAATCCTTAGCCCACGATGCCCTTGCCCTTTGAGTTGGCCTTCACGTATCTATCCAAATTCAGAACAAATACGTCACAATATGTTGAGGGAACAAAGCCCAAGCAAAAATAATCAAAAATACCAAGAAATCCCGAAATCAGCAAAACCCGAGCCCCGGGCCCACTTCTCAAAGTTCAGAAATTTTCAAATCAACGGGTTCCTTATCTCCCAACGAGTTCACCCATACAAAAATTATCAAATTCCGACATCGGTTTGGCTTTCAAATCTTAAATTTTCGTTCTTGGAAGATTTGGTAAAAAATTCTGATTTTTTTCCATAAATTCATGGATTCATGATGTAAATGAGTATGGAGTCATGATCTATGAAGGATTTATAATAAAGAACACTTACCTCCTTCAAATTTGTGGAAAACCTTCTAAGAATCGCCCAAACCGAGGTCCCCCAACTCTATTTTGTCAAAATGGCCAGAACCCCCGTTTTTCTAGTACTTTTCTACCTCGGGTGCCACAGGTGGCACCGGGCGCTGCCTGTGGCGCTGGTTCCAACCAGCCACAGATTCCCTGACACAAAAATAGGCATAACTTTCATATACGGTGTTCGAATTGGACGATTCTTTTTGCTATGACTCTGAAATTTCAATACGGATCTAATGCTTCAATTAAAACTGAATTTGAAGTCCATTTGCATAATATTATACCACTTATTCTAGAAGAGACGACATTGACACATTCTTGAAATGCCCAAGTTAAACTCCATCAACCATCCAAAATCCATTCGAGGCCCTCGGGACTTCAACAAAATATATCAACAAATCTTAAAACATCATATGGACTTAATCGAGGCCTCAAATCACATCAAACAACGCTAAATACATGAATCATACCCCTATTCAAACCTAATGAAACAAACAAATTCCAACTTCTACATTCGATGCCGAAACCTATCAAATTGAGTCCGATTGACCTCAAATTTTGCACACAAGTCATAAATGACATAACGGATCTATGAAGATTTTCAGAACTGGATTCCGACCCCGATATCAAAAAGTCAACTCCTCGGTCAAACTTTCCCAAAATCTTCTATTTTCCAACATTCGCTAAAATGCGTTGAATTGTCCTACAGACTTCCAATTTCAAATCCGGACATAAGCCTAAGTCCAAAATCACCATACGAAGCTATAGCAACTCTCGGAATTCCATTCCGACCCTCGAATCAAAATCTCGCATAACAACCGGAAATCGCCAAAATACTACTCCACCAATTCAAGCCTAATTTTACACCGGACCTCCAAAACCAATTTCGATCACACTTCTAAGTCATAAATCACATCCCGAAGCTAACCGAACCATCGGAACTCACATCCAAGCCCTCTAACTCATAAGTCAACATCCGGTTAACTTTTCCAACTTAAACCTTCTTAAAAGAGACTAAGTGTCTCATTTCTTACCAAACCCACTCCGAACGCAAACTACTCAACTCGATCACATAAAACACGGATAATGAAGCATAATAAAGCAGATATGGGGAAAACAGAGCGGTAACTCACGAGACGACTAGCTGGGTCGTCACATTCTCCCCCACTTAAACAAACGTTCGTCCTCGAACGAGTCAAGAAACATACCTAATGTTTCAAATAGGTGAGGGTATCTGCTCTGCATCTCCCGCTCGGTTTCCCAGGTAGCCTCCTCCACGGACCGACCTCTCCATTGAACTGTCTGTGATGCTATATCCTTGGACCTTAACTTCCGAACCTGACGATCCAAAGTCGCCACTGGCTCCACCTCATAGGTCAAATTATCATCCAACTGAATCGTGCCGAAGTCCAAAATATGAGACGGGTCCCCAATATACTTCCGGAGCATAGAAACATGAAATACTAGGTGAACACACAACAGACTGGGTGGCAAAGCAAGCTCATAAGGCACCTCCCCGATTCTCCGAAGTACTTCAAACGGCCCAATGAACCGAGGACTTAATTTCCCTTTCTTCCCGAATCTCATAACACCTTTCATGGGCGAAACCTTCAGCAAGACCTTCTCGCCAACCATGTAAGACACATCTCGAACCTTCCTATCGGCGTAACTCTTTTGCCTCGATTGTGCTGTACGGAGTCTCTCCTGGATTGTTTTCACCTTCTCTAAAGCATCCTGAACCAAGTCAGTTCCCAATAGCCTAGCTTCGCCGAGCTCGAACCAACCAACCGGAGATCTACACCGCCTCCCATATAGGGCCTCATACGGAGCCATCTGAATACTTGACTGGTAGCTGTTGTTATAAGCGAACTCTGCAAGGGGTAGAAATTCATCCCATGAACCTCCGAAATCAACAACACATGCGTGCAACATGTCCTCCAGTATCTGAATGGTACGTTCTGACTGCCCATCCGTCTGAGGATGAAATGCTATGCTCAATTCCACCTGAGTACCCAACTCCCTCTGTACGGCTTTCCAGAACTGCGAAGTGAACTGCGTACCTCTATCTGAAATGATAGAAACTGGAACACCATGCATCCGGACAATCTCTCGGATATAAATCCTTGCCAACCATTCTGAAGAATAGGTAGTACACACAAGAATGAAGTGCGCGGACTTGGTCAGCC